>OX439379.1:18381999-18617465 GCA_949319315.1 Zelleria hepariella
TATGCATGCCTAGTAACCTCTATGGTCCAACTGGGCTTTGAAAAAAACTAGGTACGAGTAAAGAGGTTTGAATTGTATGTTGTGCTGCCATCTACATGATATGTATCATACTACATGAAGCTTTCTGTCACCAATCGCCATATAAGAGATTCCGGATGTTTATGCACGCCTAATACCTTCAGACCATTGACATGACGTCATTCACGTTACAGCACTCAAATTCTATTGTACACACGACAGCACGTCAAAGTGTACACTTTTGTTGTAAAGTCGCCCGTAACGTAAGCGAGTAGAGTGCTAGCGTGTAAAGGTCGACGTGTTGTCGTGTGTACGTGCGTTTCACGAAACAATTCCCTTGGATTGTACAAAAATAGTTCCTATTACATCGTAATAAGAGTTTCGTCAAGGGAACTCTTTCGTGAAACGCAATAGAGCCCGGATTTTCAGTAAGGAAAGAGTTGAAATATACTTTCTGCCTTTTTATTAGTGTGTGGTGTAGTTACTTACAAGATTATGGGAGCCTGCAAAGAGTAGTTTTTCTTTGAAATTAAAACTTAATTTTGACAACACTTCAGTATTTGGCCAAGTACAAGCTCGTAGCTTCTGATTCTACCATGCCTTTATAGGTAGTATTTGAGTTTTAGATGGTGACGCGGTGGTGGCATAATGGGCAGAACAATGGACTCGGAATCGACGGATCCTGGTTCGAGTCCCGATGAGGGCATGTACCCTACCCATGACATTAATTTATTTCAAAGTCGCATACATACCACTCCCTGACTGTCAAGGAAAACATCGTGAGGAAACCGGAGCGTCTGAGGCTATATACCAAACTAAACTCAAACTTAGTACCAGCTTATTTTTTTAAACCTCAGCTCTTCGGAGTTCTTTCTTGGTAATATGACTGTGGGGCTCTGAGCTGCTGGAGTTTTGCAGCTCGAAGAACTCGGGCTGGTAGAAACACTTTTCTGGCTAGTCATAGCGATGTGGTAGAGGTGCCGGTCGAATGACGACGACAAATTATTTCACACCACAAGGTCCCTTTCCACGTAACTTCCGATGTCGACTATGGTCCTAAGTATATTGTTAAGCTGCAGCTTCTTGCGGTAGGTTCGCTTTGGATGCGCGCTGACTAAACATCATTTTTGTATATTAATTATCAAAGAAAATAACTCCCCTTCTTGCTTTGCGTAGTCGGGTAATGAAAAACACGAACTTGAGTCGGCTATCGCCTGCACTTGGAAATGACAGTCGCAAGTCTGGTCTCAAGTAGGTGAACTCACGTAAGATTGTGTCTATTAATATGCCAGCGACTCCGGTCTCAAGTAAGTGATCTTACAGCTTCTTAACATTTTATGCATGCCTAGTACTCTAAACCACGTTGTATTGAAATTGAGACGTCACGGACTGTCAAAAGATGAATGACTCACTCAATTCCGAGCTCTAGTCGGCTCTATTAATATGGCGTCGACTCAAGTAAGTCGACTCACTCAAGCAAGTCGGCTAATGTCACTGTCAATCTCAAGATCGTGTCTATTAATAAGCAAACAGCTACTCAAGTTTGACATTACCCAAGGCTTGACATTTACCTCCTTGAGATCGATCTCAAGTAGGTGAACTCAGACGACTATTAATACCACCCTTAGGGATTTGAACCTACCGCAAGAAGTTGCAGCTTAACAATATACTTAGGACCATCGTCGACATCGGAAGTTACGCGGAAAGGGTCCTTGTGGTGTGAAATAATTTGTCGTCGTCATTCGACCGGCACCTCTACCACATCGCTATGACTAGCCAGAAAAGTGTTTCTACCAGCCCGAGTTCTTCGAGCTGCAAAACTCCAGCAGTTCAGAGCCCCACAGTCATATTACCAAGAAAGAACTCCGAAGAGCTGAGGTTTAAAAAAATAAGCTGGAACTAAGTTTGAGTTTAGTTTGGTATATAGCCTCGCAGACGCTCCGGTTTCCTCATGATGTTTTCCTTCACAGTCAGGGAGTGGTATATATGCGACTTTGAAATAAATTAATGTCATGGGTAGGGTACCTACATGCCCTCATCGGGACTCGAACCAGGATCCCTCGATTCCGAGTCCATTGTTCTACCCATTATGCCACCACCGCGTCACCATCTAAAACTCAAATACTACCTATAAAGGCATGGTAGAATCAGAAGCTACGAGCTTGTACTTGGCCAAATACAGAAGTGTTGTCAAAATTAAGTTTTAATTTCAAAGAAAAACTACTATTTGCAGGCTCCCATAATCTTGTAAGAAACTACACCACACACTAATAAAAAGGCAGAAAGTATATTTCAACTCTTTCCTTACTGAAAATCCGCGCAAAATGCGTTTCACGAAAGAGTTCCCTTGACGAAACTCTTATTACGATGTAATAGGGACTATTTTTGTACAATCCAAGGGAATTATTTCGTGAAACGCACGTACACACGACAACACGTCGACTTTTACACGCTAGTACTCTACTCGGTTACGTTACGGGCGACTTTACAACAAAAGTGTACACTTTGACGTGCTGTCGTGTGTACAATAGAATTTGAGTGCTGCAACGTGAATGACGTCTGTCAATGGTCTGAAGGTATTAGGCGTGCATAAACATCCGGAATCTCTTATATGGCGATTGGTGACAGAAAGTTTCATGTAGTATGATACATATCATGTAGATGGCAGCACAACATACAATTCAAACCTCTTTACTCGTACCTAGTTTCAAAGCCCAGTTGGACCATAGAGGTTACTAGGCATGCATAAAATATAAAGCGGATATAGTAGGGAAAACTTGAGGGTGTGGTATCATTCATACGAGTAGAAGGTATTCAGTAAATTGATACTTGAAGATAAATCTGAATAGGGAAGACCTTCATTAAATTTAATGTTACATAATTATCTATTTTTTTTTCCCAATTGGAAAATAAACAAGCCTGGGAGAGTTGTAACATATTTATTAATACAATATTGTTTCCTAATCATCATCTAAAATTTCCACACCTGACATGAATTTGCGCTGAGTCGAGTATTCTTCCCCTCATTTTATGTGTTCATTCTCCACACATTATTCCAGGTTTCGGGACCAAAGCTGGTGTTCTAAAATGCCTTGGTTTTTATCCCTCTTATCATAACGCCCTAACTTCGTCGATTACGCGTCGGACAGTAGGTACTTTCTGATTTTCCTGTAATCAAAATAAAACATTAATGTAGTAGAATGATGTGCGCAACGATCAAACGTTAGGTTTGCAGTCGCTCTATAATTTATTATAAATTCGCTTGGCAAATTACTACTTTCTCTACGTAAACATAACCTCTAAAGTTATATTAAATGCGCAAAAAACGTTGATGATGGGGTATTTTAAAGACCTAACTGACGATATCTGTAACTTGTATCGTGAACTAGACGATATCTGTAACTTGTATCGTGAACTATGTATATTTTATACAATTATAGTCAATAAATACCTGTCTTGTCAGCAACTCGTTTGTAGAGGTCATCCAACTGGGTCCGCTAGGTCCTGAAGCTCGAAAAACGGAAGCTCGAATAACGGAAGCTCGAATGAACTGAAGCTCTCTGTTGGAAGTTTCCGGCATGATATTTTTCGGCCAAAATATTGAAAATAACCTCTCTGGCGCCACTTATTATCCATAACCGACTAAAACGTTCAATATACTGAAAATCACAAGAATTTACGAGACATTTTTATAATAATTATTTTCGTAGTTTGACTGATGTTTGACAGTAGAAAAAGTTTTTTCTTTTATTCGACAGTTCTGAAAACCGTGAAAAAAGTTGTTCACCTTACGAACTTCTTTGAAGGTCAAACTGAGGTTGTGGCTAGCCTCTTTCTAATGTATGGTAGCCTAGTACATTCTTTACTCAAGTCGTTGAAATAGTTCATTCTTGACTCAAATCGAGGACTTGAGATCGGTCTCAAGTAAGCGCTGCTTTATTAATATGCTGAGTTACTCACTCAAGATCAAGCTCTCTGTTGCCAAAGTAACGAATAACAATGCTGAATAAAAATGGCTGAAGCGAGTCAGATCTGATCCTTTTTGTCTAGACCAGGGTGCCGCTACAAAATTGTGTCGTCATATTGAACGAGCGATCGAAGTATGTTTGTATGTTTGTATGTATGAATGATTGTGTCGTCATAAAAATATAAAGGCGGCTTAATGGAATTAAAAGAATTTTAAAATTCTAATATCCAAATCCAAATCGGACGAAGAGTGGATATGGGGTTAGCAAAAAGTTAGTCATCCTGAGTTCACAGTTCGGGGTGAACCACTAGTTATTATAATCGAGTATCTATTTGGAGTAGAGTTCGTGTTATATCTTGTAACATCACTTTTATGTTTGTGGAATCCTGGACTATTATAGAAATGACAAGTTGCCAACTGAATAACACCGGACCATGGACAATTTTATGGACCAAAAGGAGGCCAAACTCAGGTTGTGCCTTTTCGAATAGTCTCTTTATTATGTATGGGCGCCTAGTACTTTTGAGTTGGGTTTAAGCTTTTTGACCACATTTTGAACCTTAAATGGTATCATTCGTTCAAATAGTTCATTCTTTACTCAAATCGAGGACTCAAGTTCGCGCCTAAGATAGGTTTATTAATAAGCCAATGTCTCAAGTCGGTGATTTTTTTTTTCTGAGTTCACCTACTTGAGACCGATCTCAAGTAGGTGATCTCAGAGGACTATTAATACCAGCCTAAGACTCCGCTGTCCGTCCGTCCGTCTGTCACCAGGCTGTATCTCATGAACCGTGATAGTTAGACAGTTGAAATTTTCACAGATAATGTACATTTCTGTGCCGCTATAACAACACAAAAAAACAGAATAAAATGAATATTTAAGGGGGTTCCCATACGACAAACGTGTTTTTTTGCCGTTTTTAAAGATAATGTACCCTTCGTGCGCTAGACCGACTCTGCAAACTAAACGTCTTCTAAACGTCAAATAATCACTGAACATACATGGAGGTGATTCAGAAACCTCTTAGGGTGCTCTATCTCTGGACTTCCACTTGGCACTATTTTTTGGGACACCCTGTATTTTTTTTATTTTTGATTTTGTTATGTTTAGTTTCAAGCGTTACTAAACCTATCGTCCCTGAGTCGGATGTAATGTAACTAACCAAAACAACGGGGCCATCGTTATAATATAAAAAAAAAATCTAGATATCGTAGTGAAAGGGGTCACAATAGTTGCGTAGCACTATAACTAATATAACTTAATTTTTTTATTTACAGATACATAACTACTTTTGGCCCTCTACCGGAGCTTAAAGTTTGGATAAATTTGTCGTTTTTTCATTAAATTAATAAATGAAAATTTCATCGCAATAGGTAGAAAGCAAGCTCACAATTATAACGGACACAAAAATCATATTAATAAAAGAATAATAAATGTAAAAACCAAGCATAAAAGTTATTCATATTTATTTAAATATCATTCAGCGTTCCATTTTACATAATAGAATTTGCAGAGTTAGAGTTTTTCTTTTATGAAACGAGAGTGTAAGAATATAAGAAGGGTAGTTTAAACCTCTTCTAGACTATACATTATTATTGAAACGATTCCAAACTTAGATGAAGAAACTGATAAAAACGCTGTAATTTTGAAATGTTTGGTGTCTGGTAGAGGGCCAAAAGTAGTATGGAATATTTTTTTAAATATTTTTTACGGTAAGTACGTCTTAAAACGCAACTTTTGACACCCCTTTCATAATCAAATTCGAAAAAAAAGTTTGACGGCCCAGCCTACTGTATAACTCCTTGCCTGATAATATCTTGATTAAGTATTTGATAATAACAACAAAATTATAATCTCAGGCTTAAATTAAACATGATTCTCCCTATTAATTGGACGTAGTTCTGCAGAAAGCAGCCATCTCCCAAAAAGTACAAACCGAGAAATGAGCATTTTTCTATCGAAGGTTGTACTTCGGTTATTTATGAACTTTTTAGTTATTTAATAGTTTATACTTATAGGTAATTTTTTATTTTATTTGTTTATTTCACTCTATCCAGCGAATTGTTGCGTTTAATACTAATAATTACGTTTTTAGATGTGGCTGTTTTATACAAAAATACCTTTTCTGTAGAAATCACTAATAAAGTAAAAACCAGCCACATGAGTTGGCTGTTTTCTGAACTATGACAAAAATAAAATCGGGAAGATAATTTTAATAAAAACAGCCAAGGATAGTATAAAAATTTACAAAAAAACAAAAAAAAAAGTTAGAATATGTACAGATGATTACTGTTTTTTATGCATGTATTGTTTATTTGGGGTTCCGTACCCTCAGGGTGCCAAACGGGACCCTGTTATTCTGTCATACCTTTAAAGGGCTAGAAAAAAACAAAAACTTATGCAAAAATTCTTACTGTTTTTTGTACGTGTACTTTTAAATTTTAGGGTTCCGTACCCGAAGGGTACCAAACTGGAACCGATTACTCTGTCCGACCTTTAAAGGGCTAAAAAGAACTAAAATTGTTTTTAAATTTACAGATTCCTACTTGCATGTATTTTTTATTTTAGGGTTTTGAACCCTAAGGGTGCCAAACGGGACCCTTTTACTCTGTCCTACCTTTAATGGGCTAGAAAAAACTAAAAATTGTAATAAAATGAACAAATTCTTACTGTTTTTTGTACATATACTTTTAATTTTTAGGGTTCCGTACCCGAAGGGTGCCAATGTAGAACCGACCTTTAAAGGGCCAAAAAGAACAAAAAGTTTTTAAATTTACAGATCCACACTGTTTTTTACACGTGTATTTTTGTTTTTAGGGTTCCGCATCCTAAGGGTGCCACATGGATATATTTGTTTTGTTTAAAATAAATAGATATTTTTAGAGATTTTAGATATTTTCATATCTTACACGAGGTTTTTTTAAGTATAATATGAAATCTATTTTAAAAAATCTACTAATATTTATTAAAACATGGGGTAAAAATATAAACTTGGAAGCGAAAAACCCAGGTTTGATTTCCGTCACGAGCATGTGCTGACTTTAATTTATTTCAAAGTTAATTTGTGAAAATGTAGTAGCAGTGGTATTGCTACAAACAGTGAAGGAAAACATCGTGAAGATACCTGAGCATCTAGGACATGAAACTCTCGATGCGAAAATCGCCATCCGCGGTGGGCTCTCTCTGAGAGAATGACTTTGCCCTGCTATGGAACACGTACCTGCCTGTAGTACAGGCTACATCATACTTTTTTGTAGTTTTTAAATATCATCCAAATAACACAGAAAGTCAGCCCGCTTTTGGTGATGGAAAAGCACCTATGCAATGGAATATGAACCTTAAATTGGAATATGTCTAAAATCTGAGGTTAACCCATCCAAGAACCGTTTTCGGGAGAAGAAGGCTAAACAAGACTCGCTGGCGTAACAACATCTGAAAATCAGGTGATCAAGCCGCTAGAAAATGGCTTCTGGAACTTTTCACCAAATATAATATAATAAAATAATTATATCCAAAAATCTTGGAAAAAGCGTCCCTATTTCCATTCCTGAAACTTACACAAGTCTGCGCAAAAACACATTTTTTGTGTAGTCTTGTGTAAATTCACATAGGTCTCATGTGGACCTACTCATATGCAAGTACCTGATCTGCCTTCACACCTGCACATGCTGAAACCGAAACGCAGTTAGCAGGATGTAACCATCACAAAGCACTATCAAGGTAGCGCGCTCCCCAAATGGTTCCCATGGACCCAGCCAGACTAATCTGCGCTGCAATAAACCTAACAATACAGGGTGCCTATATTTGACAGCGGAACTTTAAGCGGGCTTGTTCATCAATACAAACAACCTCTGAAAGATATGGCACGTACCAATTTTTTTGCCCTTTTTTTTCGGTCATGTAGTAAAGGTTGCAACCTATAGTTTTGGAGTTCTTCATCTAAAATTGTATACGATTTTTTTTTCCCGAAAACAGCCAAATATAATTGTTAACACATAATTAATTTCGTAAGAAACAGCCATCCTAAGCTGGCTGTTTTTTACGTAATTCGAGCTTCCAACCTCCTATGATTCTGAATTTTGTAAAAAACAGCCATGTAAGATGGCTGAGTTCTGCAAAATAGGTTTTTCGCATAATGTCGAAATTGGCTGCATTTTACGCCATAATGGCTGTTTTTTACTTAATTTTTTAGTGCGAATGGCTGTCTTTGGCGTGATTTTGCAACTTGTATCTCCGCCGTTAAGTGAGATATCGACATGGCTGTCTTTGCAAAAAATTCGCCATATCAAAAATAGTATGGCTGCATTCATAACTCATTTTTGGAAAAAATGCGAGGTGGCTGTTTTCTGCAGAACTAGGTCCAATTATCCCCTTACATGATATCCATGCCGAGCTAGCGAAGGTTTCTAAGATTAAGCTACGAGCGTAGCAAGTGGTTCAAAAAAGGTACCGTAGCGTTGTGAGGGATTCATAGACACGAGAAGTGAATAATATTGCATCCATGTGAAACACACAACTTTTGCACCTCGCATCAGCGAGAAAAGATGAACAATAGACACAAGCAAAACTGGTGAATCAAATAAGTTCCTTTTAAAAATATATTTAATTTTATCGTTACGGCTGCCTTCAGCTTCTTCGCTATTACTTATTTTATAATAATTAGCTAAAGTTTATCCATCACATACAAAAATACAGCAATTAAAATAATGTTTGTTTTTTCTGGTGCATTCTGAATTTTAATGTATTAATTTAAAATTTTATATACAAAAAATAAATTCAAATATCTTGTGTATTTTTTATAATTTCACAAATCAAACCATATTTTCTGTTGACAAATCTGTATTCTGAATTGGAGCACTATTTATTTACTGGTATTTAGAATAACCTCTACACCTACAACAGCTTTTTCTTGTTAGTACTTTAGCTGTTATTGTAAGAGTAAACAATAACGAGAGCGCCTTATTGAGTTTGTTTTGTCTGATCTGAGAGAGCGGACAACGAATCCAGTGATTTCCGATATTATTATATTGTATATTTTATCTATGAGCGTTTATTATTTGACAAACATCCATTCCAGGTTCCGATACGTTTGAAAATAGCATGCAATATTATTGAAAACTGGATTAAGGTACTTTGTTGCTATGTGGATATCTTCTCCGTAGCTCCGGGAGTTTTCAAGAAACATGTTACAACTACACTTTAAATCAAACTTAACAAAGCTAATTTTCTCTTCAAAATCAAACACCCTCTTACACACATTCACATTGCACTACACTCTCAACACTTCCAAATACTGCAATCAACATTATATTCCCCAATACTCACTTAGAAAGAGAAAAAAAGGCTTATTTTAAACTAGCTTTTCGCCCGCGACTTCGTCCGCGAAGACTTATAAGAAGTTGCCTGGGTACATCTTTCACCATTATCAAATTAGCATGAATAGAGTCCTGGGTGTGTATTTTTGTAAGCTATCTCTATTCCAAATGTCATCCAAATCCGTCGTGCAGTTTCAGCGTGGAAGTGTATATGTTGTGTATGTGTGTGACCAAATTGGTAAAGATCAAATGAATCCAACAAAAAAAAAAAACATACTTTGAACCTTTTTGGCCGTTTTAGGTGAATCATTATTATTGTTTTCTTCATGCTTAGTAGATTTGCTATAAAATGAAATGTTCTTTGAATAGTTGTAGCTTTAATGGTTCCGGCATTGTTATTGATACTACAACAGGAAAACTCTTAAAATGTTTTCACCCTTTTTGACGCTGAAACATGTGTTTAATTATTATTTCTGATTTAATACACGACTACCTACTTAGTTTCAAGTTAATCTGACCCAATAAAATGATAATTTCATACAAATTTTGAACCCCGTTTTGGCCGTTTTAGGGTTAACATTATTACTTTTTTCTTCATGGTTGGTAGTTTTGCTATAAAACGAAACTGTAGTTTTGTCAAAGTTGTAACTTAAATGGGTTGGGCCCAGCATTGCTACTACATCAGGGAAAAATATTCAAAGTTTCCACCCATTTTAACCCTTCATTCGCTGAAAAAAATGCTGAAACACGTGTTTGATTATTTCTGATTTAGCATACGAATACTTAGTTTCAAGTATATCAGACAAAAAAAAATGTATTTCATACAAACTTTTAGCCCCGGTTTGGGCATTTCAAGGGTTAACATTATTACTTTTTTCGTTATGGTTGGTAGTTTTGCTATAAAACGCAACTGTAGTTAAAATTTCAAAGTTGTAACTTAAATGGTTTGAACCCAGCATTGCTACTATATCAGGGAAAAATCTTCAACGTTTCCACCCATTTTAACCCTTCATTCGCTGAAATGAGAAAAATGCTGAAACACGTGTTTAATTATTTCTGATTTAGTATACGAATACTTAGTTTCAAGTAAATCGGACCAAAAAAAAATTTTATTTCATACAAACTTTGAACCCCGGTTTGGGCATTTGAAGGGTTAAAATTATATTCTTTTTTCCATGGTAGGTAGTTTTGCAACAAAACACTACTGCAGTTTCAATTTCATAGTTGTAGCTTTAATGGTTTAGGCCTGGCATTGATACTACATCAGGAAAAATCTTCAAACTTTTCTACCCCTTTTAAGCCTTTTGTGGACAGAAAATTGAAATACGCTGAAACACGTGTTTAATGGTTTCTTATTTAATATACAAATACTAAGTTTCAAGTAAATCGGACGAAAAAATTTTTTTATTTCATACAAACTTTGAACCCCGGTTTGGGCATTTGAAGGGTTAAAATTTTTTTTTTTCTTGATAGTGGGTAGTAATGCTATAAAATGCAACTGCACATTCAATTTCAAAGTTGTAGCTTCAATGGTTTGGGCCCAGCATTGCTACTACATCAGGAAAAAAAACTTCAACGTTTACACCCATTTTAACCCTTCATTGGCTGAAATGAGAAAAACGCTGAAACACGTGTTTGATTTTTTCTAATTTAGTATACGAATACTTAATTTCAAGTAAATCGGACCAAAAAAAAATTTTATTTCATACAAACTTTGAACCCTGGTTTGAGCATTTGAAGGGTTAAAATTATATTTTTTTTCCATGGTAGGTAGTTTTGCCACAAAACACTACTGCAGTTTCAATTTCATAGTTGTAGCTTTAATGGTTTAGGCCTGGCATTGATACTAAATCAGGAAAAATTTTCAAACTTTTCTACCCCTTTTAACCCTTTAGTGGGCAGAATTTTGAAAAACGCTGAAACACGTGTTTAATTGTTTCTTATTTAATATACAAATACTAAGTTTCAAGTAAATCGGACCAAAAAAAAATTGTATTTCATACAAACTTTGAACCCCGGTTTGGGCATTTGAAGGGTTAAAATTATATTTGTTTCTTCATGGTGGGTAGTTTTGCTACAAAACGCTACTGCAGTTTCAATTTCATAGTTGTATCTTAAATGGTTTGGGCCCGACGTTAACACTACATCACGAAAAATATTCATACATTTCAACCTCGTTTAACCCTTAAACGGCTAAAATTAGAAAAAAGCTAAAACAGGTGTTAATTTTTTTTAAATTTAATATACGAATTCTTAGTTGCAAGTAAATCCGGACAAAAAAATTTTTTTTTTCATACAAACTTTGGACCCCATTTTTACCGCCTTAAGGGTTAAACTTGAAGTAAATCTGTCTTAACCCGTAGCTTGTCCACAAATTACAACTATTGTAAAATTTTCACTGTTGTGGCATTAGCGGTTTTGTTCCAGCATTGATCGTAACTGGTGAAAAAAATCGAAAAACTTTGGCACCCATTTTAACCCTTAAGAACATAGAAATGAGAAAAAATCTGAAATAGGTGTCAAGTCATTTAAAAAAAAAGTACAAAAAATCAAGATTTAAGAACAAAAGACAAAAAAAAAAAAAATTTCCCATACACACTTTCAGCCCTATTTTGACCCACTTAAGGGTTAAATAAAAAGAAATCGCTTCTTAAATGAACCCTCCACCATATACCGCAACTTTTGTCCAAATTTCATACTTATAGGTTCAGCCGTTTGGGCTGTAGCGTGATGAGTCAGTCAACCTAAGCCTTTTATACAGGGTGTTAAAAGACCGCCAACAGACCCGAAAGCCACGCGTACTAGACATCAAAACAAAGTACTTTTTCGACAAATTATTGCTGGGAAATGATTTTGGTTTTTTAGGTTATAATTTTGAAAAATATTTTATCACGCAATGAACGTGTAACGCATAGAAGTCATATTGCGCAAGCGTATGTATAAGTTTATGTTACTTAAGCTTGAAGTGCCCATGTTCAGAATACATTGCGGGTTACAGTTTTAATGTCGTTTTTTGTAAGAAATATTCATAATTTTGATATGGCTTCTTGAGAAGGAATGTTAAGAACTAGATACTGAATACATTTCTGCAAAAAAAAAGTTTTGAAAAGTCTGACTTTGAACCTCATTATCTCGGAAACCGTTGATTTCCCAGGCATAGTTCCTTGGGCATAAATGTTCGTTATGATGAGGACAATACGTGGTTTCCCGCTTTGTTGGCGGTCTTTTAACACCCTGTATATATAGATTGTTATGTCCATATAGACGTTTTAGTCTTTGATGGTACATTATCCTAATTCACTTCTTTATTAAAACTTTACATTACAATTTTAATAAACATATTATTTCAGGATATTATTTTATTAAAAAATTTAACAACTGAATTTTTTATTGCAAGTTTGAATTATATTTTTTATTTTAATTTAATTTCCCTAATTTTAACTATGTCTATTTCTAATGCTTGTAAAAATATTTTACATTCACACAAGTGTTGCGTTCGTAGTAAAAGATTAACATAAATAATGTGAGCCCGTAATTGGCCTGTGATGGTATAGGTGCTGGGCAAGCTTTTTGTACAAAACAAACTTATTTTAATCATGATAATATGCCATGCAAAAAGATACCTTTGAAAGTGAGGGTTGTTTACTTTTTACGAAGCGTCTCCTGTAATAGGTCTAATTTTTTTTTCAGGATATGACTTGAGATATTTTACATACTACAGTGCGTTGAGTCCATCGTCATAACATAACAGATGGAGATGGATCGGCGCGATTAATCAAAGTCAGGTGCGTGCACGCTTATAAAAAAAGCACTACTTACGTAAAATTAAATATGTATTTGGTTTATAAATTATAAATGACATAAACTTAATTTTGGGTACCAATAAAAGATTGTATTGTATTGTATTTTGTCCCAGTAAAGGTACAAAGTCTTAATCCAAGATTTCATTGAGTAAACATCTGGTTCTACCAATTGATTTGTAAATTACTTCGATCAACGTTGATTGAAGGTAAACGAGAACAACAACAAAGTGTAAGCGAACGAAGTGTATTTAAAAAGAAAGAACTTGATAACAAAATATTTTCAAGTTTAAAATACGAAGACGAACGAAGCTCGAGGTAGACGACAAAAGCGATTGAAACGAACTGAAGATTTTAGAGTGAATGTAAACGATAAAAGCTCTGTTCCCTTAGGTCCACTTGCGTCAGCCAGAGTTAGCTCATTTAACTCGAGTTAATCACTAACTCTGGGTTAAATCAACAATTCTTCTTGCATCATTGCGAATCGGGGCCTAACTAAGGTCCACTTACGTCAGCCAGAGTTAGCTCATTTAACTCGAGTTAATCACTAACTCTGGGTTAAATCAACAATTCTTCTTGCATCATTGCGAATCGGGGCCTAACTAAGGGTTAAAATTGTAACTATCTAACCCCTCAACTTTGGCGGGTTATGTCGCTAACCCTGAGTTTGACAGCTACATTTTTAGGTTAGAAACTCGTCTGTTGTGTTGTTGTGTTGAGTGCATCAGTCTGAATATTAATAATATTGCTAAACTATTGTACCTACCAGCTTTAGAACTTCATCCGAAGGTAGAATGGACGAAGACATGTTATTTTCTGATGACGACGAGGAAATTGTGGAATACATCGATACAGATTTCTTCAATAGAAGAGTCGAAATACGGCCAGATTATTTTACGACAATGAGAGAGAAAGATTTTCATAGAAGATTCAGACTCAATAAAAGTGTGGTGTTATTGTTGCTTGAAAAAATCAAACATAAGTTGGAATACAATCATAATTTTTTATTTTCTATTATTGTTTTGTATTTCTCTAAAACTTCACACAGGTGGTGATTTTCACTGGCCGTGAAGTTAGGCGCTCGTACCCGAGGTTTCTTATCACTCTCCATCTCCACCCACTTGTTACTAGCGGTACTATAAAGACCCAAACCGGAAGAATATTTTTTATTTTATTTTAAGTAGGTAAAATAATTTTTCATTATGCAATAATTATCGCCAATACCTGTCGGAAGTTATTTCTAGACAGATTTAGTGATTTTGTGTATATATCTGATACTTTGTGACGCTTCAAAATAAACTGATTTTTACCATGGATAAACAAGGTATGTAATAACAAGATTTACCAGATTGGGATATATTTTCTACTCATAAACAGACTATTATTACTCCATATAGTCTAATCGTAAAAAAAAATTTGGGCAAATATCTTATTGAGAGGTTACATTTTGACATTAACTTTTGCGGGTCTATAAAGACCCGCTAGTAATATCCACTACTGTTTGGAAACAAAGTAAAAAGAACGATATTTGTTTTTGTTATGTCTCCAGACCACGAAATTGAAAGCAAAATTTAAATGAAATACTGGAAGAGTTACAGTATAATAAGGATGTGTCATTGCCCGACTTCATACCTATTTTACCACCTGAAAATTTCAACGCAGACGTCACAAACGACGATTCCGGGGAAGAAAAAGATGTCGGCTTTCATAATATATCTGGATTGCTACTAAGGGTGCAAGCGGTTGTTCAATAAAGTCTTATATAGTGAGGACGAGAGTTCAGACGAAGAGGAAGAAGGCTCAACTAGCGAAACTTAGACGGGTAGTTGTAGATGAAGATATCATATCCATACCCAGTACGTCTTCCTATCGGCAGCCCGGATCTCCCAAAGGAACAAAATTTGCAACATAGAATCAGTGTTTTTTGGGAATAACTGAATGATAGGGTATTACAGAAATATTTATACATAGTTACACATCAATACAAGCATTTTTTACTATGCAGTCAACTCTGAAACAAAAAAAAAACCTGCTGTTCCATACCTACTAAATTTCGATAACAGCTGATAATGACTTTTTGATTGACCTTTCTGTAGCACTCTATGTACTTAGTTTATCTTCTTACTTTGTATTTTTGGTCTAGTAAGTCATCATCACCATCATCATTATCATAAATATAAAATTCAAAGTCCTGACTGA
Source organism: Zelleria hepariella (assembly GCA_949319315.1). Taxonomy (NCBI): domain Eukaryota; kingdom Metazoa; phylum Arthropoda; class Insecta; order Lepidoptera; family Yponomeutidae; genus Zelleria; species Zelleria hepariella. The sequence goes on from OX439379.1 coordinate 18,397,300, forward strand.
CTGTGATATCGACGCACAGCCTAAACCACTGGCCCTAGAGACATGAAAATTTCAGGATATCTTCTTTATAAAGAGTAAAAATAGACACAAAGAAAGGAATTTTCGAAATTCCAAAACTAAGTGGGTAAAACAGGCCACCAAAGTTCGTACAGGGAAATATATATTATTTATTTATGTATAATTATTATTTTACCCTATTTATAAGCTATAAATTGCTAGCTTTTGACCTAACTGACATAGATAGCTGGGGGAAAATAGAGCTGCAACTTTTTATCTTAGTCACCGCGGACGAAGTCGCGAGCAAAAGCTAGTAAATCATAAACCAGTATTACTGAAAGTCTTATTATATTATTCTAACTCATATAAAACTCTGTCTTAGTCTACGTCAATCATAGCAGTTCATATTACTAGCGGGTCTTTAAAGACCCACCCATTTCCCGCTTTTCCGGCGCTCAAAAAATTTTTTTCGTATTTTTTCTACACTTTTTAACTGTACACGATCACAATACTCAAAATTGGTATTAATCTGTAAAACTTATTTTCCTCGTAACAAGTGGGTTAAGATATTATCTAAACTTGAAAATACCGCGACAAGAATGCACGAACAATGTTTATTTTCACAGATTACCTACATGTCAAATAAATAATGACATGACAGGTGTCAGTATTATAATCCAACTTTTGGTAACGCTCAGAACATGACAAAGAAACTTGAGACAACGATATAAAAGTTTGCAAGGTGTAAGTGAGATTATTTTTATTTGACCGGAAGCTATATTTAAATTTTTCAGATCATAGTTTGTCTGTGATTTATCGGGTTATGTTGGCTAAACTGGCGGGGTTAATTAACTCAGAGTTAATTTAGCTTGGCGCAAGACAATTTAGCAATTAAAAATAAGTACATCTAACACAGAGTTAGTGAACTCTTTGTTTATTCATTTAACCCGCTGGCTGACGCAAGTGGGCCTTATTCTAATAAAAGAGTAGGTACCGTGACACACTGACTTACTTATAAACACCCAGCTATTTCCCGCGACTTCGTCCGCGCAGACTTTTTTTTTTTCGTTATTACAATAAAAAAGAGTCCATAGCACTCGGCAATAACGTAGCCTCCCACCATTCAAAGATTTTTTTAAAAATCGGATGTGAATATTTGGAGATTACCCCCTACATAGGTTGTCTGGAAGAAATCGCTTTTAGCGATAAGACCGCCATTTGTACTGTTATTTTTAAATGTTTATTTGTAAAATGTTTTCGTTTGTGCAATAAAGAGTTACTTACTTACTTACTTACTTACATAAATACATACTAACAAACTTTTCCTCTTTAGGTATAATATTGGTGTAGATAAACCTACAGAGGCAAAACCACAGCCGAAAGAAACTAAACTAGTAAAGAGTAAAGAGGTCTAGTAAAGAGTATTTTGAAACCACAGAAAACACATTTTTGGTTCGACATTTTATTCAGAAAACATTATAGTTCTTCTTTTGCAGAAACAAGGCAGTTAGAGTTTCTTGAAATAGGTAAAAATTGATATACAGATGTTTGCACGTACACACGACAGCACGTCAGACTGTACGCTTTTGTTGTAAAGTCGCCCCTAACGTAACCGCGTAGAGTGCTAGCGTGTAAGCGTCGACGTGCTGTCGTGTGTACAATATCCTGTTTACAAAATAGCCAAGAATAGGTGGGCTTACATACCAGAGGGACTATCACTCACACTCAACCGTCAAAATGCGCGGGTTCCAATCACACTGTTTATCAATCGAGTGGATTTAGTATCGTTTACATTTGTGTAGCGACTGAGATGGCGAAATGCTTGCTTACATTCAGTCAAACTCGTCGTGTTCTGAAGTGGGAGTTTATTAGACATTATTTATTCTGAGTAAGCGGCTTAGTTGGCTCCGCACTTACCTACGAATGGACATTTTATGGGCCGTTTAAGAGGAAACGCGGGTAGCCGCTGCTCCATACAAAAAGGGAGACCTGTTTCCTCCCTGGATAATTATTTTAGAAAAAATATGTTTATGCGTATTATTGTTTATGTATTTTTATTTAAATTGATTTAATAAAAAAAATTTAAATAAAGGAAAACATAGGGACATGGCAGAGGTACACATAAATAGAATGGCATTTAACATATTTTTTCTAAAACAATTATCCAGGGAGGAAACAGGTCTCCCTTTTTATACTTTTTGTATGGAGTAACGGCTACCCGCGTTTCCACTTAAGGCCCAAACCTAGGCACTAGCGCCGCCAATGGAAAAAAAAACATATCTTCTTTTTGGATGCGCTTTTTGCTAAAAACGAAACGTCGTGACGTCATACACAAAATTTTTTGAAATTTTAAATAATTAATAAACAAATTGTTACATTAAAAACTAAGAAAATATTTAAATTTGTTTCTTATATTTGTCTCTATATTTTCGATTAGATTCGATAGAATAAAAAATAGGATTTGACAATGCCCATACCTAAAACACGTTAACTTCTAAATGTGATTTCCAAATACTTTTATCTCCATGCTTTTTATTAACTGAACGTTATTTATTCTTTAAAAAAAATGCAACCATTTTAGCGCTGCCTGCGCGGCGCGCGTTCGATTCACTCCCAACCACTATTATACATATCCCAATCACCTTTCCAGCCTCTACTGCTCCTATTTGTTACTCCGCTACGCAAAGAAGAATGGCCACCCTGGTATCCAACTTATAAATCTAATAAGACACTGTACTACAGGACTCAAGTTTCAGTGATTTTAAAGGTATTTCAAAATGGTATTTATTTTTATATCTGTATCATAATATTTTTAGCTGTTATCTAGCTATATATCTAGCTATATCAAAACGCAGAATCCCTTGACCAAACGTCAGTTTCTTTTATTCCATTAGTTTTGACAAGGGAATGAAGAAACTGACATTTACCCAAGAGTAGAAGGTGACGAACCTCTATTTCAGTCTAGGTAGCTGACAGTCAAAAGATAATCAATGACTATGAAAAAGGAGTAGGGTACTTGTACTTTTTCTTGAAATTATCGAACTTCGAGGAGAACTAAGTATGACAGATGTTTTCTGATCTGGTGTGGTATGACAGTGACATTATGACATGAACTTGGACATTTGTTTATTTATTTTGAATGTCTATTAGCCCACAGATTTAATATTTGGGTCATTCTTTGAGGGATCGATTTTTTTGGTCACACCCTAGTATCTTCTAAACTATACATCACACAGTACTAAATTAGCACTTAATCGTCTACTTAACTAACGGTCCATTGAGTCATATCAAATAAAATCAATATTTCATAGAGAAAATTGCCTAAATATCCCTTTGAAGGTCAAAAAATGGGTGATTTTGCGCGTATTTTGCATGTCACACGCGTGTAGGCCTGGTATGTTTTTGTTTGTGGTTTTACTCATGTGCCCACTACTATGCTAATTTATACCTTTCTAAATGCCCAATGAGTGCCTCTATCCAATCGTATATCCAGCATTCTAATAGAATGAAAACTCTTGTGTCTGTAGACATTCCTAGAAATGTCACGCGGCGAGCAAAGTTTAAATCGTGCAACGAAAGTATGTTTTTATTCAAGCTTAAATACGCGGCAAGTTTCTAGTTACTGGTGCAAAATATCGTCAAATGGTCCTTGTCAACTGTTATGGTTCGTATGTGTCGCTATCTTTCATGCCTAAACTTTTACGTAAGTTCTTGACTTTTTTAAAACTTTGGTTCGGTAAGGTAGCTGAAAGTGGTGGCACGTTTTGCTAGTATAGTAAACAAGACTACACTAAACTGTCCTAAGTACATGAAAGTTATATCCCTGAGTAGGTATTGTCGTAAAAATAAATACGATTGCTTCTATAGTTTAAGAGAAATAGCTACATTTTAGTTATTTCTGAGATCGGTGGCCCTGAGATCGGTGGATTTAAGCCACCGATCTCAGTTATTAGCCAAGGATCTCAAAGAAGTTTTCAACATATTGTATCAATTTCACAGATTCTTGAGATACCACACCGAACAAGATGCTATGACTAATTCAAAATGTATCAGTTTGTTTCTATGGACTAAAGTTTAGAATTCATTTAAGCTATTAAGGTACTGTTTTTTGGAAGGAAATGTTATTTCACGCAAATAAAAAGCAAAATCCGTATAGACAGACAATTTTAGTGTAAAATTATTACAGTCACACATATAATAGAGCATTGGTCGCCGATGCGAGAGAACCAGGTTCGATTCCCAGCGCAGGCATGTATCATGACTTTGTTTCTTTTCAAAGTTAAACCACTCCCTAATGTGAGGAAAAACATCGTGATGAAACCCGCAACTTAGTTAGCTCCACACGTAATGACTTCTCTTGTGGGCTAGGCCGACCAAGCTGTCAGGATGGTATAGGTGCTGGGCAAGCCTACTCTATCTAAAACAATGTCCCAGACGCTGCAGCGCCGACGGGTCTCTTCGCCCATCTAGTGTAAGTGAAGGTGCCACTGGACGCTGGATAAATAGATGCAAAGGCTTGTTGACTATAATTTTGCATGTTTAGCTTAGGAATTGACCTTTTACAATTATTTTATGAAAATAAAGATATGATTTTTTTGGTAATTTTTATGATGTTTAATAGAAATGTTTTGCTTAATTTAGCCCCCTTTTATCAGTGTCAGTTCATGAGTGACGTTTAAATTTAGAAAAAACGTTTATTGTAATTACTGTTTATAATAATTTTAGACACTATATGAGATCGGTGGCCTTTTTGTGCTGAGATCGGTGGCTTGTCAAAAAAGAAGATTTTTTTTTCATTTATTTTAAACCCTATAGGTGTGCCTCATCGATGTATTGATAAGTTTTTAAGCCATCTTTTGCGGTGTATTTTTAGTTTTCATCTATCTTGAAATAAAAATAAAAGCCACCGATCTCAGCGAAGAACGCTTTTCTCAGGAATGACCCATTTAGGTATATACTGTATCATAGCCACTGATAACAATAGTACCTAAAGTAATAATTTAGACGATGGAGTATCTGGTACTTTTATCTATTACCAACTATACCACCAACGGGTAAAAATATACCGCCGGGTATAGCCTTTTTCTTATTTATTGAAGCCGAAGTTGTTAAGCCTCACCTACTGGTAATAATGTGCTAAGCCTAACTAGTAATAATGTGATACCAGAAAAATATGGTTCACTCACTGCCAATAATCTTTCGCAAAAATAATGTTTTTTTTATTGAAAAATTAAAATTAAATTTGTTGGAAATCAAATTTAGAAATTTACGTGTTTTAGGAATAAAGCTATTCAAAAATTGCTCTTTAGATTTGCATTAAACGGAACGTTGGACTGACTTTCGATAAGGACATTAATTTGGCAAATTGATAATAATATTTTATCGCATGGACAGTCCCTAGCTCTACCTTCCTTTTACGCGGGCGCAAAAGGAAAAACTTTACGGGCTATAAAACTAGGTTCTATTGCTGTAGGTACAAATTACCTTGTGCAATATTGTGTATAAATAACTCAATAACTTTACCATTAACATTATTCATTTTATGGTTTCCACACTCCTTGACAACCTATTTTAGCTAACATGTTAGTTTGTTTTCAAGAGTCTAGAATCTAGACTTACCTACTAAAAGATTGTGACTATTTAATGCCTAATAATAAAAGTAATTGAAAACGTTAAATAAATATGTGCAGCGCTTACGAAAGTTTAATTTGTAGAATATTCAATGCCTTATTTTAAAAATCTTATTGCTTAGAGCAGGAGCCGTGGGCAATAGTTTACTTTAAACATCTAACAAAACAAACATCCGGCGAACACTTATTACATATAATACAGGGTGTCCCAAAAAATAGTGTCAAGCGGAAGTCCAGAGATAGAGCACCCCTAGGGTACCCGAATCACCCCCATGTATGTTCAGCGATTTTTTGACGTTTAGAAGTTATGAGGATTAAGCTGTCATTATTTTATTGGTGATAGACTACTTATCTAAGACTCCAATAAAAAAAAAATATATTTAAAAAGTTAAATACAAAAAAAGTAAAAAAATAAAAACCAATGCTAGGTAATTCTTCCCTAAAAACCTTAAAAGCCTCATAATTTCTAAACGTCAAAAAATCGCTGAACATTATATGGGGGTGATTCGGGTACCCCTAAGGGTGCTCTATCTCTGGACTTCCGCTTGACACTATTTTTTGGGACACCCTGCATACAACATACTACCTATTATATTAGTTATAAATTACTGTCACTCCCATCATCATGCCTTGGAGAAAGCTTTTTATTTTCTATATTTCTCTGTTTCTTACATTTTTATAGAGCTTCAGCGTTCCGATAGAATTCCCACTATGGGATTTTTTTTGTTTTATTTTTGTGCGAATAAGTAACCTTTGACAATATTCATCTACACTATCTACACTAATATTATAAAGAGGAAAGATTTGTACCTATTTTTGTATGTTTGTAATGAATAGGCTCAAAAAGTACTGGGCCGATTTAAAAAATTCTTTCACCAATATAATGCTACATTCTTCCAATTTGACATAGGCTACATTTCATTTTGAAAAAAATTAGGGATCCTTGGTAAAATTTGAACAATGTAACCGAAGGTGTAGAAAAATGAGTCTTAAAATGTCTTTTTCTACCCCGTGCGAAGCCGGGACGGGCTGCTAGTAGAATATAAGGAAAGAATTACTAAGCTACTTTTTCAGTTTCTAGTTACACGGGCGTAGGTAATGGATCTCACGGTGGTTGAATATCTAGGAAGTAAATTACATTAAGTTCAAGCTTTGAGAATAAATTAAAATTATTCAAACAAAGCTACCAACTAGCATAATTTGAAATTACGTAGGTACCTAAAGGTACTTAGGTCCATAATATTGTACTTTGAAGAGCTAACTTTATTTTCTGTTTTTAGGTTCCAGTAAAGATATTAGATAACTTATTCAATGTTGAGAGCGCAAAGATTTTAACATAAAATAGAAGGTAAAGTGCGGACAGCGTTGTTCATAATTCGATTTGTTCAAAAGAGATTTAAATTAACAAGGAGAGAGAGAACAAATTCATTTGTGAAAAATATGTAGTAATGGAATTTGCGAAAGGGCCCAAAGCGCTGTGAAGGTAATTATATACGAGTATTTAGGCTCCCATCACTCGAAGGCTTTGGTTCACCAGTAGTCTCTGAACTTAGAAACGCGGAAGCGTATCAGCCAACTCCAGGAAAGATTGTAACCGTCTTTAAGTCTCTGTAATGCCAGCTTTGATCAAATGAGTAGTAATCCCTCGATGGTATACTTACAGTGCTATGACCGCTCCGGCTGCGCAGGCTCAGACGCATCTTCCAGTCGCGCTTGCCCGCACCCTCGCTACTGAAAGAGCGCTTGATTGGCGCCGACATCGTTCCAGGCACTCACTAACCACTCACTAGAGGCAAACTTGTATCTGACAGGCGTACTGCCTCGTCTGCTCGAGAAACGATAGGCGAAACTCCTACCATTTGTTAACAATACGCGAGTTTATTCTCGTTACGCTCTAAAAACTCCATTTGTGCCTCTATCACTATTTCTTTACTATAACACTTATTTACACTATTTGATTAAACATTTGTCTACACACAAAATGAATTGAACAACACCTTATAATTAGAAGAGAAGGTTTGAACGTTCATTTCCTAGACTATGGATCCACTTCACTAAGGACAGTTGGTTCACTGTTCACTTAGCACTTAGGTGGCCAACACCTCTTATACTAGAACACTGAATACACCGAGTACACACACATGTATTAGGGTAGGTTTACACTGAAGCAAAAAGTACTTTATACAGAGCGCGAAGGGGGAAACAGTGCCACGTGCCAAGTATCTGAAACAAAAGAAAAATAAGTGTTATTGAGGTTAGTGCAGACGTGATAAACTTAATCTAGACAAGACTCGGATACAAGACGTTTTAGTTGGGTACACGCACGGTACACGTCAAAAATCGGCCCTTTCCAGGGACACTTTCACTGAAAGGACTCGTGTACCGAGTCCTCGAGATAGAGTCGTGCTAAAATATTGTGGTATATGTACCCTTGACGCATTTTTTTCAATATGGCACAGTATACAAAATTAAATATTAATTCACGAATTAAGACTAAACGAATTTTTTATATTGGTATCCTACTCATTATTATGTTAATATAATATTTGTGAAAGTTTGTAAGTGTGGATGGATGGATGGTTGGATGGATGGATGTTTGTTACTCTTTCACACTGAAACGGCTGAACGGATTTGGATGAAATTTGGAATAGCTTAGACATCAGAATAATACATAGGCTACATATTATCACGCTTTTACACTTAGGAGCAAAGTAAAGCATATATCCTTTTTCTGTAGTCCACGCGGACGAAGTCGCGGGCAAAAGCTAGTTTTACAATATAGTATTACCTTAGAATAAACATTACAAAGTAGGTATATAACATCAAAGGTGACTATGCGATGTAAAAGAGAAATACATTTTCAAACATTGTAACCCCCCTGGTCAAAAAGAGAGTCCGAAATCAAATATTTGCGAATTACCTAATACTTTTAAGGATGTTTTCAGTGTGACTATACGTTTACGTTACACATTAATATTAATGTATTCACTGAAGAAAAGCAGTAATAAAACGCTCAAAGGGAAAATGTCGCGAAATTCTAAGGATGAATTGACTTTGAACTTGAAGGCGTTGTTGCGTATGGTAAATGCGCATAATATATTATTATACGTATGTCCGCCTAAGAGTGTACGAGCTACGGGCGATTTGATATACAGGAAGACTTTTGGACCCGTGGCTTTTAATAAATTGGTAGCCATAATAGGGCTTCTCCCGCAAGAATATCATTCCTTAAGGACCGTCTGAAAAATTCCAAAGCGGCAGGGCACTGAGATCATAAAAAAGCCAGCACTGTTACTCTTGTTTTGCGACTGTCAACGTGGCTACCTTTTTTGTGGAGCTATATTTCTTTCTCATCGGGACTATAAAAAAAGATGCAAAATAATTACAAGACACAAAAAGATGGGATGGTTCTTGCGGCTTCTGCCGCGAGCACCTCATTCCTTGAGAGAATCTTTTCTGCGAGGATCTCAGTTTTTATTTTCCCTCTCTAGAATGATGTATAATATGCCGATATTACTTAAAAGTACCGTTGGCAAAAAATGGAAAAATATACTATTATAAATGAATTGATGTTGGTACTAATAAATAGGTAATTATTTAAATAATACGTTTTAATTCATAAGTTTTATCGCATATTTAAATACTGTTCCAATTTTTCGTCATATTTATATTTAAATACTGTTCAGATTTTTTGTCAAAGTCATGACAACAATAATATTATTATTAGCGAATAATGTAAGAGACAATTTGGAACCCAAAGTTTTTTGTTCGAAAGTCCGTTATTGGCTTAATCTTATCTTTAGACAATATTGAGAAACTGATTTCAATATTTTTTTATTTTGGTTCAGTAGTTTGGATTTTACAACGGTTCAAAGATACGGTTTTATGACGTCACGCGACGGTCTGCATACTGTTAGCGGTCATAGGAACAAAACATTTTAGCGCATAAAAACAAAACTACTGGACCAAAATAAAAAATATTTAAAATTAGTTTCTCAATATTGTCTAAAGATAAGATTAAGCCAATAACGGACTTTCGAACAAAAAACTTTGGGTTCCGAATTGTCTCTGCAAGCCAGGCGGTACTAATTGAGTCCGGGTAGAATCTTTAATAATACGCCCAAATTCCTGGCACCACCTTAGCAAGTATATCTTAGTAGGTAGGTAGATATATTCAATCTTAGTAGGTAGGTAGATTGAATATATCGAATAACATGAATTATGTGTTACGCTCGAACCACATTTGCAGAGCAATTTTGACTAACACTATCTACAAAGAAGGAATCAAAAGACTCCGAAATGTATTGTGGGTCAGTGATGTCATTATCGTCATTTGATTATCAACATACCTAATAGGTATTGCGTCTATCGCATTTTTCTTGCAATCTGCCTTCGTATTTTGTTTTATGTCATCCACTTTTACAATTTTTATATTGGAAATACATTTCGAGTTTTCAGTCATGCGAGTCGAGTCACCAATTTTCTAAAACTCTCTACAACTAACTAGGTACCTATATACAAAAATGATAACTACTTTCTTTGTAACGCTATCTCAACACACTTACTGTGTGGTCATGGTGCCGGAAAAAGCTTAAGGCGCTGGGCATAGTGAATTAGCCCGCGCGCAAATAAAATGCACAAAATCGATTCCTGTATCAAACACACAGAAAAAATCGAAAATGTTCACATATCAAACCCTAGAATTAGGTGAGAGCTATCTAAAACAGCCAGTTTTGTGTTGATATCCATAACAGATTGCAAGATATTTTGTTTGAAAAAAAGTGCGCCGCCTATTTTTTTTCATCAAAAATATCTTCAAAACGTTTACGAATCTCAACACAAAACGGGCTGTGTTAGATAGGTCTTACCAAATTCTAGGGTTTGATATGTGAAAATTTTCGATTTGTTTAGTGTATTTGATACAGGACTCGATTTTGTGCATTTTTCTTGGCGCGCGGGCTATTCACTATGCACCGCGCCTTAACATCGACTCCAAATGTTGAGTTACAGAATAGAAAGAAATCATTTTTTGCCTGTTTTTGAAGTCAGTTAAAATTCTGGTTTTATAGTTATTTGTTATGCAAGAATGCAAAATTATTTTTTGCGGCGAGTGCTTGTATTGTATACCGAGCTAGAGGTTTCTAAAATTGAGCCACGAGCGTAGCGAGGTATTCAGAAGCACGAGAAGCAAATAATATTGCATTCGTGCAAAACACAAAACTTTTCATCTCACAGAAGCGAGGAAATGATTTTGTTAGCCAAGCGGGAAAAACTCTATAGACAACTACTTACAGGCGAAACAGGTGAGTCAAATAAGTTCCTTTTAAAAGCATATTTTACTGTTGTTACGGCTGCCGCACTAAAATTTTGAGCTTCGTTGGTATTAAAACCATTCGTTTTATTAATAAGTTCCTGAAGTTTACTTATCCAGACACAAAAATAATGTAAATAAAAGAATGTTTTTTTTTCCGGGTGCATTCTGAACTTTTACCATATAAATAAAAAAAAACTAGTAGATAAAAAATGAAATTAGTAATATCGTTTGAAAAAATGTATTTAACAAACCAAAACATAATTATTTATTTGATAAAACAGAAGCGAAGCATTTTTTTTATTTACTGGTATTAATAATAAATATAGTGTACAAAATATTGAAAACACCTGAAAGTAGAAACCGCGTTTCTGAATGTTCTATTCCGTGACTTTACCTTTTTAAAAGATCCTTATGCCCCATTTACATTCACAGTTTTGTATAGAGAATGGACACGAACAATCACTTTCGCTGAAGTACGCGTGTAAATGAACTATGAATAAGGATCTTTTTTCCGTCGGGATCTGGCATCTACTTAAACGGCCAGTCTTTTTTTCTTTTTTAACACCACAGGGCGCGGGAAAGACTTTCCCGGCGCCGCCGCGTTCAAATTTCGAAGCGCACTAAAATGCAGATAGTTTAAATCCGGCCTTTACACGATCGTAAGATACTAGTAACAGCAAACTTTCCGAGCGTGGGAGATGAAAATAATATTGCATTCGTGCAAAACACAAAACTTTTCATCTCACAGAAGCGAGGAAATGACTTTGTTAGCCATGCGGGAAAAACTCTATAGACAACTCCATCCATCCATTCAGTCGTTCCCTCAATGCTGAGGATCGTGACCATCATTGAAGTTGGCAGAGAGTAGAGTTCTCCATTGCGCTCTATCACTCGCGATGTGGATCAGTTTGTGCAGGTGTTTTTGCGTGGCTTTGGTTATAATATCCGTCCATCTAGCGGGTGGTCTGCCTCGAGCCACAGACAACTACTTACAGGCAAAACAGGTGAGTCAAATAAGTTAATAAGTCAAATAAGTCAAATGAGTCATATATTTTATTGTAGTTACGGCTGCCGCACTAAAGTTTTCACCTTCGTTGGTATTAAAACCATTCATTTTATTAATAACTAGTTGTGCCCGCGACTTCGTATGCGTTTTTACTCATTTGACATTTAATTTAAATTCGACTGTGGAGGAAAACTGAAAAAGAAGGTTTTTTTTAACCTCCGACCAAAAAAGAGGGGTGTTATAAGTTTGACAGCTTTGTGAGTGTGTCTGTATAGGTATGTGTTTATGAGGGTGTGTCTGTCTGTGGCACCGTAGCTCTTAAATGGGTGAACGGAAGCTTTAGGTTTTTAAAAAAATTTGAAAGCAGGTTTTCTAGCGAATGTTTTTAGTAATTTTTTGTCTAAATTGGTTCAGCTATTTATTAAATATGCTTATTTGAAGCTAAAATGTCGGGGGTATTTTAATTTAATAGTTATTATTTCTTAACTTGCGGTAGCAGGGCTCAAAAGAAAGCAATAGAATAAAATAGAATAAAAACCCTAATCTAAACAATACATTTATAAATTTAATAATAAATATTTGTATTGTTTATATTAAGGTATCTCCCGTGATAAGATACCAAGAAGCTTAGCATAAGAATTGCTCAGGAAGTAAAGGGGTTTATATGTATCTCCCTCGACGTAGAGTGGGATAGATAAAGTTATAAGCCCATAGATAAGGTCTTACTCATTCTCATGCTAAGCCAGCAAGCAAAGCATACGGCTAATAACTCTGTCCATCACGCTCAACGGTAAACAATAGTTATTTGTTATGCTAGAATGCAAAATTATTGTTTGCGGCGAGTGCTAGTATTGAATACCAAGCGGTGTTAAAAGACCGCCAATAAAGTGGGAGACCACACGTCCTCATAACAATCATTTTTGCCCAAGAAACTATGCCTAGGAAATCAACGGTTTCCGAGATAATGAGGTTCCAAGCCGGATTTTTTTTTTTCGTTTTTGTTTTTTTTTTTCAGAAATGTGTTCAGTATCACGTTATTAACATATCTTCTCAAGAAGCTATATCAAAATTATGAATATTTCTTACAAAAAACGACGTTATAAGTGCAACCCGCAATGTATTCTGAACATCTAATAGCCTAGATTGTGCCCAGAACCAGGACTTATCACGGTTCTAAATTTGACTGAAAACTATTCAGCGGTATTCGCGTGATGAGGTAACACACAGACAGACAGACAGACAGACAGACAGACAGACAGACAGACAGACATAGACCGATTTTTTTGCATTTTTGTATTCAGTATAGTTTACTTAGTAACCCCTGCTAGTTTTTTTCTAAAAATATTCAATGTACAGAATTGACTTCGCTAGAGTTTTATTATAAGTATAGATTTCCTGAAGTTTATTTATCCAGACACAAAAATAATGTAAATAAAAGAATGTTTTTTTTTCGGGTGCGTTCTGAACTTTTACCATATAAATATAACATTTCTAGAGATAAAAAATAAATTCAATTTTAAGGTTTGAAAAAAAAAATTAACAAACCAACCCATAATTATCTATTTTATAAAACAGAAGCGGAGCATTTTTTTAATTTACTGTTATTAAAAATAAATATAGTGTACAAAATATCAAAAGACTGTAAGAAGAAACCGCGTTTCTGAATTTTCTATTCCGTGACTTTAGATGCCTATGCCTCATTTGCATTCACAGTTTTGTATAGAAAATGGGCACTTTCGTGGAGAGTCGCGTCTAAACGAGGCTCTTTTTTCTGAAGCTTTTATGAACTTATGGCATCTGGCATATGGCATCTAGTGAAACGGCCAGTGTTTTTTCTTTTTCTACACCATGGGGCGTGCAGAAAAAGCGCTTTCAAATTTCGAAGTGCACAAAAATGCAGATTGGTTAAATTTGGGTTTTACACGGTAGGAAGTTGCTAGTAACAGCAAACTTTCCGAGCATGGGAGATGAAAACATAATTTTCAAATACGGTCTTGACGGAGAAATCAATGAACATTATAAGGAAAAAAAAACATACCTAAAGGCAAACTTTTTTGATGTTTGTTAAAAATATCTTTCCCAAAAACACGCCCCGCTGTGCCCACCAAAGTATAAACCAATCTCAAAGCAAAAGCCTTTATTTTTGTCAAAAACATTTTAATTCCATGAAGACTGTAATCTGGGGGCACGGCAGTGCCCCCGCCACGTCGAGCGCGAAGCAAACACTGCCGTACCATCCTTTACTGGAACCATTTCGCCGCATTTTCAGGCCCCTATTTGAGAACCTCTGGATAAGACCAGAACGTAGAAATTTTCGTCATCTAGTAAGCTATAATCACATACTTAAAATCCAAAATTTCAAGTCTGTAGATCATTTAGTTCCGAAGTTAAGCGAAAGCAAAGTTTCGCATTTACGCAGTTTAATGGCCACATAAAGGGAAAACTATAAAAACTAGGATAATCGAAGATCTGGAGTACCTGGTGACCCTGATTAGAAAACACAAGAGCCCAACCAAACTATTATAGATCGACATAAAACCGAAGGTCTGAAGTATCTGATGAAGAACCCTCAGCTGGTCTCAGCTGTATTAGAGCTAAGGTAATGCCCTCTTCTACTATTGGTACATAAAACAATCGACTGTCATTGCAAAAATCCAGCGTAGTGGGACACATCTTCTAATTTAATCTAGCCTATAGCGTCCCACTGCTGGGCGAATACCTCCCCTTCTGCTTTTAATACGCATATAAATAAAATTAAAGGAAAACTCTGGATAAGACTAGACTGGCTTTTATACTTATACTTACATGTTATCAAGAAGAAATAGTCGAACGATTAACTTTATTCTACTCGAACATTACACAAATTAAAAAACTGTGTCAAATAAGAAAATCTAATAAAATAAATCAATATGCCGACGATTCTACAAAAAGAAGTGAAATCCCACCAAAAACATTCTGTAAAAAACTAGCCAGGTCTCGATGGAGCTGCTTGTTTATCTCTAAAAAGTAATGAAATCTAGACAAAGTCGTGCCAAGTCTAAGGTTCCTTACTGCGATTTCTTTATTATTATAGTTAATGTTATGTGACTTGACCGTTGAAGGGTACACAAGCGGTTCTGGCGTCAGATTGGTGCAATGGTTTCATGAAGCACCTGGTTTTGTACCCTTGTGTACCCTTTAACGGCCAAGTCACATAACATTAACTATAATAATAAAGAAATCGCAGTAAGGAACCTTAGACTTGGCACGAATTTGACTAGATTTCATTACTTTTTAGAGATAAATAAGCAGCTCCATCGGGACTTGGCTAGTTTTTTACAGAATGTTTTTGATGGGATTAAAGTTACCCATTCGGTCTTCCTTCGCGCGCGTACACAATTAGCATAACAAATGCGGCGACCTCTGATGGAGCTTTTAGCACTTTGAAGTTTGCCCCTTTTAAACTAAATGTAGCAATAGCAATACTTATCACTTGCTAACGGTAAAGGAATATGTCGTAACAAAACTTAAGCGTCTGAGGTAAAAGAAAATGTCGTGAGGAAACCTTAAGGATTAATAAAAGTGTCACTAACGCAGCTCACATTAATGTCAGAAGGACCTACGTACAAATAATGATATTCGATATATTATTAATACTGTTATTAATCTCAATAAATTACTCTGAAGACTAATTACTATAGTCTCTAACTAATTTACTAGGTACTGATACATGACTTCACCATAAAATCATAATGACTGAAGGGATGCTTAGCAAAGTGGAGCCAAGAGGCTAACACTGAACTAAACCTCTCCGATGGCTGACATAAAAATCATAAAGAAGCTTTACTAGTCTTCTTTATTTACCGTAGATGTCTTCTGGGTAACACCTGCTATGGTACCTGTTATAACTGCTATGAGAGTAGGCCAATATTAAAGAGAAGATATTAACAGCAAGAAGATAAGCACAAGTCTCAGTTATGCTAATAAACGCTGCCATCGAGACGAAAGTGAAATGCATACATTGACTTCTCTTTCACTTGTCACTACTCAGTCGATTTCATAGAAGTAGATTTTAGTATAACTAATTTAGGGATTGTGAGTTGTACCATTAAAAGATTTGATAAATCGGCTGTAGATATTTATTTCAGGTTTCGCCGTTGTTCAGAATAACACAAGTGTCATGCCTGACGGCTGACTACTAAAGATAAAATATTGTGGCCAGCTACAGTACTCCCCCCCTAGCGGAAGCGTACCGGAGGCTTTGTGGCTCTGCCACTCCTTGTCCTAGGTCCGTCTTCAACGTCCTGAGGTTGAGGCTCAGTCTCTTGGTTAAGGGTGAATGCTGGCTTTAGCCTATCCACCGTGATGTTTGAGGTTCTTTTTGGTAGCTGGACTTGGAAAAATTTGTCTCTTCGCTCTAGGACTGGGTAGGGACCGTCGTAGGTAGGTGTCAGGGGCTTGCACGTCATGTCGTTGCGCACAAAAACGTGCGAGCACTTGTGCAAATCCTCATGTACAAAGGTTGCTCTCGATTGTGCTGACTTTCGTTGCGCTTGAGATTTCTTGATAGCTTGGCTCAGGTCGTTCATGAATGGTGATGGTTCGATCGTGTCCCGTCGTTCTCCGTGAAACTCTCCCGGTAGACGCAATGATTGACCGTAGAGCAACTCGGCGGTGCTCCTTCCGATATCTTCTTTGATTGCTGCGCGTAAACCGAGTAAAACTGTTTGCAGTTCTCGCTTCCAGTTACTCGTGGACTGTAGTAGACGCGCTGTTATTGCTGCCTTGAGTGTACGGTGCCAGCGCTCGACGATACCATTAGTTTGTGGATGATACGCCGTTGTGCGCGTGCGTTCTATACCCATCCGTTGCATTAACGACCTGAATATTGCAGATTCAAACTGCCGGCCTTGATCAGTGGTTACTTTGGCTGGACAACCGAAACGTGCGATCCATCCTTCGTAGAAGATATTCGCTACCTTTTCTGCGGTAATTTCGTCGGTTGGAAAAGCTTCTGGCCATTTGGTTGCGCGATCGATCATGGTCACACAGTACCTATAGTTATCGGCCGTAGTAGGTAGAGGTCCGATAATGTCAATGTGTACGTGCTCTAGTCGACCAGTTTCTTCGTATTGTGCGATCGGCGCTTGTGTGTGTCGGTGTACTTTGGCTCGCTGGCAGGGTATGCAGGAACGAGTAAGTTTTGTGACATCAGCGTTCATCGATGGCCAAAAGTATCGCGCAGCGACGAGTTTTCTTGTCGCTCTTATTCCGGGGTGACTAAGGTCGTGGATTGCTTGGCAAGCTGTTTCCCGAAACTCTTGAGTCAGGTAGGGTCTAGCTGTTCCAGTTGACATTTCGCAGTCGATCTTGGTTGATGTGCCAGGCAATATTACTGCTTTGATGCAGTGTCTGCCGTTCTTTTTCATGTCTTGCAGCTCACAGTCACCTTCTTGGCTTTTCGCTAGGGCTTCGTAGGAGAAGGGCGTTGGACACGCGATTTCTTCTACTCTTGATAGAGCGTCTGCAACTTCGTTATCTTTGCCTGCAACGTAGCGTATGTCAGAGGTGAACTGCCCAATGAACTCTAGGTATCGT
Source organism: Zelleria hepariella (assembly GCA_949319315.1). Classification (NCBI taxonomy): domain Eukaryota; kingdom Metazoa; phylum Arthropoda; class Insecta; order Lepidoptera; family Yponomeutidae; genus Zelleria; species Zelleria hepariella. Next base: position 18,414,824 of record OX439379.1, read on the forward strand.
GTTCGCCTAGGTGTTTCGTTCTTGCTCTGCTGGTTAAGGGCGTACGTTAAAGGCTTGTGGTCTGTGTAGACTATGAGATCTCGACCTTCGAATATATGGCGGAAGTGTTTCATTGCCATGTAGATGGACAGTAACTCTCGATCGTACGTCGAGTACTTTTGTTGCGCGTCGCTGAACTTTTTTGAAAAAAATCCAAGCGGTTGCCATTTTGAGTTGACCTTCTGTTGTATCACCGCTCCGGCAGAGGTGCTAGACGCGTCGGTCATAAGCGCCAGGGGTGCATGTACTGACGGGTAGGCCAACAGGGTAGCCGTCTTGACGTCGTTCTTGCAGACTTCGAAAGCTTTTTTCGCTGCTTCGGTCCATACAATCTTCGTTTTATCGTTTTTCTTGCTGTTGTGTATGTAGGCGTTTAGTTCACGCTGGTGTTCCGCTGCGTCTTTTATGTTGCCTCGGTAGAAGTTAATCATGCCTAAGAAACGGCGTAGTTGTTGCACTGTTTCTGGCAGAGGAAATGACGTGATAGCTTCGACCTTCTCTTCGGTTGGTTGGATTCCTTTTTCAGAGATGGTGTAGCCGAGGAAGTCGAGTTTTGACTGGCCAAAGGTACATTTTGCTGTGTTCAGCTGTAGTCCGTTGTCGCTCAGTCGCTTGAAAACTTCATTCAAGTGTTCTCGGTGCTCTTTTTCGTTTTCTGAAGCTACCAGTATGTCGTCGATGAACGGAAACACAGGTAGTCCGCGCAGAACGTTGTCTATGTTGCGTTGAAATGTTTGGCCGCTGTTTCTGAGACCGAAACACATCCGAACGAACTCGAATAAGCCAAATGGAGTTATAATGGCTGTCTTCTTTACGTCTTCTTCTTTAATGTTGATTTGAAAGTATGCTTTTTGAAGGTCTAGTTTACTGAAAATTTTCTTTCCTTCCAGGTTGTATGTGAAGTCATGTAGGCGTGGCACAGGATAGCGGTCGGGGATAGTGATCGCATTTAGGCGTCGGTAGTCGCCGCATGGTCGCCATTGATTATTCTTTTTCTCCACCATATGAAGAGGACTCGCCCATGGACTGCTGGAGGGGCGGCATATGCCCTGCTCCATCATGTCCTGAAACTCGCTTTTTGCGGCGTTGTATTTGTGCGGCGGCATCGGTCGTGCTCGCGCGTGCACTGGCGGTCCGGTGGTTTCGATGTGGTGCTCTACATTGGTCTTGGTACTTCTTTTCAAACTGGGTCTTGTTATGTCTGGATACTTTGCGAGGAGGTCGTGATAGGGTTGCTTGTCGTCGATGGTGCGTATGCTTGACTCAGTAGTTGCTGAGAGACATCCTTCGATTGACAGGTCTGTCTGTTTGTCAATTAGCCTTTTTCCATGTAGATCGACAATCAAGCTATGGTGTTGCAGAAAATCAGCGCCTATGATTGGCTTACTGACAGCTGCCACCATGAAACGCCAACGGTAGGGGCGACGCAGTCCAAAGTTTAGTTGTAACGTGTGCTCACCGTAAGTAGGTATCTTTGAGCCGTTTGCTGCGTAGAGATAGTTGTCCGGTTCTGGCGATCGATTTTTAATCGTGTTCGCGGGAAGGACGGATACGTTTGCGCCCGTGTCTATCAGGAACTTTAGTCCCGTGGTTTTTTCTTTGATGAAAAGACGGTTGGCTTCGATAGATTCGACCCCTGCTCCCGTCGCAGCTTGAGTCGCTTTTAGTTTTCCGACTGTTTTTCGTTATTCTTAAACTGGCATGGCGTTTTGCATCGATAAGCCGCTTTTCCGAACTTTCTGTGAAAGTAGCAGATCGGATCGTGTCGTACCCTGGATGCTGAGCGGGATCGTGGACGTGAGTAGTATCTTTTTCTTCGTCGTCTCGATTTTTGTGTTCTTAGCTCCGTGACTTCTCTTGTGAGCGCATCAATCTTACTCATCAGCTCGTCGCTGCCCGTCGATGGCATCGGGATTTTTTCGTGTTGGCAGGCGATGGAGTTGTTTTCGCTCATTTTGTGTTCTTCGGGGTCACCACTTTAGGGATTGTGAGTTGTACCATTAAAAGATTTGATAAATCGGCTGTAGATATTTATTTCAGGTTTCGCCGTTGTTCAGAATAACACAAGTGTCATGCCTGACGGCTGACTACTAAAGATAAAATATTGTGGCCAGCTACACTAACATACGCAACTAAGCAATAATTATACGTCCAATCAAAGCACTAAGCTCGTGTAAACTAGCCTTATGTCAAAAGTTTGCTCATCGTGGGTAACGTCTCTTTGAAGTTATGTTGTACTGACAGGAAGCAGACAAGTGTTAAGGGTGCATACCAAAAGTTAAGATCTGTTTGTGATGAAAATAAGCCAAGCCAGTGAATTCTCTGTGGAACTGCTAATTTCGAAAAAGTTGTCCCTTTTAGTAGATCTTTTAGAAAGCGGACCAATCTAAAAGGAATTAGCTGCGTTTTCCGTAAAGTGGTTTCACTCCCGTTTTTAAGGAACTTGGAATCTGTTTACAAAGAGTTTAAACTTTTACGGAGTCCATCTGATTTACGTAAAATGTAGGTATGTGCAACTATCACTTACGTACGACATATTTTAAGAGTGTGTTATGTTCAAGGAATCATCATCATCAGATCTATCGTCTCTGCCTGCCACTCTGGGTGACTCTGGGATACCGACGATACCGGTTTTAAATTAAATTTTGTGTGTCTTCCTAAACGATAGTGGAATCGTGTAAAATAAAAGGAAAGAAAACAGATAGAAAAAGATGCTCTCAAAGGTCAAATCAATTAATAACTTTATTGTGGTATTGGTGGCCTCACAACAAAGAGAGGAAACATTTTTCTCTTTTCTGCGTTTGAGAAATCCGCAGCCGTATCCACTGAATAATAGCATTGTATTATGAAATAATAATTATACAGCGTTCCTATTCTTAGAAGCCATCGTTGAACCTAAGTGCTCCCGCGTTTCAGATTTCCTTCAAAATATTAATTTCAAAGCAAAATGTTATACCGTCTGCTATCTCCACCGCACGATATGCACTGACAACACTCAGATTACCTCTTTGTTTTTGGTTTTGTCAGGATGGTATAGGTGCTGGGCAAGCTACTCCATCTAAAACAATGTCCCAGGCACTGCAGCGCCGTTTTGGTGCGCTGTACTGCCTATCTATTGCAAACTCTATAATACTCTTCACAAAAAAAAACCGACATCACTCTCTCGTTACTCGCTGGCATGAGCTATAATAAGTTAAAATAAGTACGGTCAAAACTTATAACAAAAATTATACATAAACTGAATAAGGCAAACTACGTGATCTTTAAATTTACCTTCTGAGAACTTAAAAGTCAACATGACTAGAGAGCTTGTATGGCCTCCGTTTGTCACGCCTCAAAGAGTGTGAAAATGTTATTAAAAAAACCGATTAGTGGAGAACCTAATAAGCTCGAGAAGGTAAAAATAAATTCAGGAAAATTAACACAACGTGTTACAAAACCTTTTAACTCTTTTTTACAGGGTGTATGCAGTGTATGTAACCTACTAGTCGACAATGGTGTAAAAAAAAAGATGAAAAAAAAAATCACCTGGTGATATTACTTTGTAAAAAGAATTAGGATCTTTTGTAACACCTTGTATAATTTTACAAGTTTAAATCCACTAAAACAGTATAAATCGAGATATGACATGCCTGTCTACAATACGAAAGTAGAATAAACTCAAAATATCGCATCATAGGTAATAAGAATATTATTCCACGCTGGAGCCCGAAACATACCTACCATGTAGCTAAGAAACAAAGATTGCTATTCCTACAAAGCGCGGTTTACGATATTGAGTGAGAATCTTTACCGCCTCGAAAGTTTAACCATTCCTTGCAAATTTCGGTGTTAACACATCACCTTAAGCCTCATACTTGAAGGGTTGGCTTACTCCGCCGTTGTAAGTTCATACGTATTCAATTATTCTTCTTGGCGTGACTTTTTTTCTTGCTCGAGGCTTTAGGGCTTATCCTATTTCCAGGGTCGTAAGCGGTGATTCATAGAGTTCTCTTCATTCCGGTAAGTGATGATAAGAGACTGTTGGCAAGCAAGCTATAAACACGAGTAGCTACCGGATAATGTTTCGACCCCTACAACTTTACTGTCGCGATTTCGCGAAGCATCATTGATGTTATTAAGCCACCTTGCTCGAGGATATCACAGTCATGTTTTCTCCATACAAAGAAGTCCCCGATTTCCTCCCTGGATAATAGAACTAGAGCATAAATTTTTGGTATGCTGGGACGTGTCCGTCCCTGGCATGTCGGACCGTTTTGCTTTTTTCAATCAATTATTGTTAGCAGGAGAATCTCTACAAAAAATTAAAAAAAAATGCGTATTTAACACTAGAGTACACGCGCGGCCTACCATAGAAGACCAGAGTAACGTTTTTTGCAATAACTTTTTAGTTTAGTGCGCTACCGTCTTGTGATTCCATGAAAGCCTCGCTTGATAAATTTGTCTCCTCATCCTGTTACGCGTCTGAGTAATTAGTTCGAGAGCCCGAAATTGTCGACCAAAAAGTGGTGCAAGAGTTGCAACAATGAATATTTTGTCCCAATCACCAGGCTAAAGTATGTCCCGAATGCTATGAAAATTGAGATAAAAGTTAATGTATTAAGTTTTAATAAAAAAAACATAATAATTATGTTGATATCAAAAGTGTCATTCTTAGATATTTAGTAAATTGTTCCCCATTGGCAAAGTATTGTAATTGTGATCTTTAGTGCCAACAATTATACCTAGGTATATTTTAGGTTAGTTAGTTAGGTATATTTTAAGTTAGTTCAGGCTATGTCCGAAAACCGGCAACTGATTGCACCTACGGATGCACATTAGTTACAAGCCGAGACATATGCCCTTTTGTTTCCACATAAAATATTACTGTATCTGTGAGTACTATGTTCGTGTTTAGTATAAGTGAAAATGTAAATTTTATTTGTGGAAATGAATAAACATCTTCTATTTCTATTTATATTTCTTAGAGAATTTATATAAAAATAAGATTATAATATAAGTAGAATAAACAAGTTTTAAATTGCATTCATTGTTTTATTGAAATAATAAGTAGTTGTCAATTTATTGATATGTTAAGATGACTCACTATATTAGGCCACGCGTGTACTCGCGTAAAAAAAAAAAGGCGCGTGTACTGCAGTGTTAAAAGCGGCTACAATAGACGTCTTATAAACATATTTAACAATTTTAAATTAAAAATTACAAGACGGTCCGACATCAAGTAGTTTCTTCTGATATCAGTGGTGAATTATATTTTTAAATCGAACCAGTTTTGAGATAGGAAAGTGGGAAATACGAAACCTCTATTTTGTAGATTTTCTTCAGTTTGTCTTCGCTCAGTATTTGAGGAGTAGCGAGCCAGCAACAGATTTGTCAACTATCTATTGTCTATACTATTTAGTAACAACTCAAAGTTGCAGAATGGCGCAGCCAAGTCGCCGCTACCCTTACCGACCAAATGTAAGTACTTACATTGGAAAGCAATGATACCGAACACAAGGGCGATCAAAACATTTACCTACTAGAGATAGGACATAAACCCGCAACTTCTGGAATACAGTGCCGTAGCGCTACCTATGCGAGTTTTTTCAATATGTCCTTGGTCATATGAACAGAGAGCGACTATAATAATGTTAAATGCACCACACACCGTGGTGACGAATCTTTTTCGAGAGCGCTATTGGAGAAATAATTGTGAAGTTTTTATACATAAACATTATATTTATATTTTAATGGTTATTTATAGGATCAACCACGCGATAAAATAAGGTAAAATAAAAATTAAAGTCTCCAAATGAGAACTGAAACTAGTCGGCTATATCGACATAAATACCAGTAAGTTTAACCGTTTACGTAACACAAATCGTGCAGTGCTTACGAAAGTTTAAGCGTAAAAACGATAAAATAAATTAAATTCAAATTGATAACTGTAACTGAAACTATCCTAATCTTCTATTTTGTAAACGCCCTACTTGCAAATAAAAAAACCGCCCCCAGCTCGGGGTCCCGCGGCAGGGAGTCCAGAAAGCTGGCGGCGTTTCCCTCGCTGTATGGCCAGACTGTCTCTGCCAGCCACAGATTTTGGATTGAACTGCCAGCCCTCCAGTCTCCCGTCGATCAGGCGCGCTGCAAGCTCCTTGCATAGAGAGCGCTGATTAAACTGATTCAAAGGATGCTTTGTATAATAATCAAGTAAAGAATAGAATAGAAGAAGAATAGAAAACTGTATTTGCAAGAAACACAGTTTACAAGAGGAATCTATTTATATATTCCGAGCCCTTCGCCCTGCACTCGGCTCCGCCTGCACCCCTAGAGACTTAAGCCTCGCACAGTAAAGTCATAAAGCCGTTAACTGCTCGCCGTAAAACCGTGTGTTAACAGTTACAGTTTAACTGTTGCCTATTAATTAAAACTAAACTAAACCGGTCATTACCGGCATATCATATAACCTGCAAATGGCAACCTATAAAACTAAGCTATTTGTCTAACTAGTAGTTCACCCCGAATTGTGAACTCGCGACCCTATATCTTGGCAACCACTCATCATATTCTAAACTGAGTCTCATTTACCCGGCTACCATACATTACTATCCGACCAACCATACTCAACTTATCGTACATTAGGTACATACCTACATTAGGTACATACCTACATACATCGTAATTAGGTGAAGTGTAGCATCGAACAAATGGTTATAGTTAAAACAAACATTAGATGATTTGAACTTTAGGTCTACTGTAGGGTAGGTAGTTGAAGTGTAACTAGGTGAAACGTGTTTCGGCAAGGCGTAGTGAACCCCATACAAACATAGAAACGCCCTGAGCGAACTTTTTTCCGTTCGCTGGTTTCGCCAACTCGCCACAATGTTTTTACTGTGTTATATACGTACAGAACAAAAATAAAGAAACATTTTATCCTTTTTTAGGGTTCCGGACCTCTAGGAGGTAAAACGGAACCATTATAGGATCACTTTGTTGTCCGTCTGTCCGTCTGTGTCTGTCAAGACCTTTTTCCCAAGAACGCGTGGACATATCAGGTTGAAAATATCAAAATACTCAGCTCTGCATTCCCTTCGAGCTTATACGGAATCAAACGATACGGCCGTTTATGCAGCATATTTAATTTCCGCATATTTCGACCCTCGCAAGGGAATCAAAACCTAAGTATAAGGTACCGTGTATTGCCGTGTGAACTGTATTGATCGAAGGCATGCAACACGAGTTAACACGACGTAATCCTAGGACCAGATTTCCTGCAGGATAATAAAATTGTGCATCGATTTCATGATGTTTTGAGCAACGAACTATGCCTAGGTAATCAACTGTTTCCGAGATAATGTGGTTCAAAGTCGGACTTCTTAATTTTTTTTTTACCGTAATTTGTTAGGTATAGTGCATTTGACATTTCTTCGCAAGAAGCCATACCATTTTTTTTATTTCTTCCAAAAACGGAAGTAAAAATTGCAACCCCCAATCACCGCCCGCAATAAATAATTCTAATCATCGGCACTTCGAGCTTCAGGTTAGACGATAGCCACGTGGCGGGAAATACAAAATTTTCACAGTTTTTTACATTTTGTATCTATACTGAACTATTTTTGTTCATGGTGTTAAAAGACAGCTAACAGACCCGAAAGGCATACACTAGACACCAAAATAAAGTATTTTTTCGACAAAATTATTGCTGGGTATAATGATTTTGGTTTTTTAGGTTATAATTTTGTAAAATATTGCGTCATGCAATACTTAAGGTGGGACGATAGCCACGTGGCGGGAAATTCAAATTTTTCACAGTTTTTTTATATTTTGTAGCTAAACTGAACTATTTTTGTACAGCGATTTTTCATTCGCGGCAATAACATAGGATTTTTTTCATTATTGTAAAATCAAAACGTCAATGTCACTTCAAACTGTAAATGGAATGGAAGAATAAATTTAAAATTATGAGTAAAAGGCTCCCGCCGGGGCAAAAGACCTAGGACTAGCGCCGCCGAAGAAGCATACAGCCGGGCAAGTGTAGGCAAGAGCCGCCGTCGCGGGGCACCGCCAGAATCAGCTTGTGAATATCGAGCTTGGTGGGGTTGACAGCCCCGCTGACAGGCGACGCCAACAACTCTAACAGCCCGGCGCTGCCACGACAGCCTGCCTGCCACCCCGGCAACCCACCAACACGGCAGGGCGGTGGCGGCCAATAGGAGCGTCGCACAGTGGTCGATTTGTACGATTTAGGCGGCCAAAACTATTTTATGCTTTATTTCAGTAATAAATACGACAACAAATGCTAATCTGGTATTTTAGAGTGAATATATATGTTTATCCCTATTCGTTTCATTGAAAGCGTATTTTTCTATACAAAAAAACATTTCTGTGAAAATATTTTTGTAAATAGCGCCAATGTTTTTAAATTTTCTTTAAATCTCCCTTTGGTGTAAAATATATATTTTGAGTTCATTTGAATTATCAAAATCGGCTTAGTAGTTTTTGATATTTGGGTTAAGAATTATCACAATTTGTTAAGTAAAAGACGGCCGTACATAAAAAAAAATGTTTATTCTCTACAGTCTGCATGCCTATTTAAATTGAAAATAAAATATGGATGACAAAAAAATACAGTATACACTAAAATTAAATGGTCAACAGTTATTACCACATTATTATACTAAATGTTACTTACAATGTTAGGTACCGAATCATAAACAATAAGACAATATTTTATGAAAGTTTAACATACAAATTGTTATGTTACTCTTTAAAAGACAATTCTTCCTCACCGTCACTTTCCATGCATTTATCACAAGTGCCTTTTGTATTTGGTTCTGCAGGAAGCAAAAGCTCCAAAGTTTCCTGCAAAAATGGTTTTGATCGGATCTTCTTTTTTTTTCTCATTGAACTGATGAGTGGATCTGATGTCAAGAGTAACCTGTGATAAATATCAAGGTTACAGTCTTCGCGTGAAAACTTTCGAGCAAAGTTTAGACGGTATGAGCGAAAGTGCTTATTACGAGCTTCTGCAGCTTCCTCCGAAAGTTGACCAATAGGCACTAGAGAATTTTCTATAACTTTTCCACCATGTACCAAAATTTTATGCATGGTAGGAGTCATAGAATGCCAACCATATAACTCTACATACAGTTTTGCTGTCTCCATGGCGTATTCATCAAATTTCGGGACATCTATTTTGTGACCGCTTGATATGGCTTCCAAAATAACTTTAATTCTATAAATAAAAATAAAGTCTATTCCCGTTATTTCAGCAGCCAGATGTGGGTTTTCAAAAAATCTTCTACTAGTATTGCCGTCATTTGTGTTACCAAAATTACATTTTGGCATATCTACCAAGATACCTACTTCTTCTCTGAATCTTTGCTGAATCTCTTTTTTTTTTGTTGTTCTAGCATCTTTTCTGCTTTGGTTCTTTTTTCACGGTATTTCCCAACGGGCAATTTATAAGCTAAATGTAAAATACTCTCGAATAATCGAATTCTGGCATGTAAAGTTGATACTTGATAGGCCAAATTCAAGCGATTCTGGGTGAATTTCGTTTTTTTTACTTAAGTCATTAAAGTTTTTTGAAGTGGCTCCGCATGTGTAGCATCTACTCGTTGATTTGGTGTCAGTCGCCGCATTGCAAACTTTGCCGTCCACCATGGTCATTTTAAGACTGTGGCTAACCGAGAATTTTTGCCCATTCAGTTCCAATTCCGTGGCTTTTAGGGACTTCACACTGTCCCGAACGTAATTTATTTCATCTTTTGTAATGTCTGTAGACTCTTTTATAAATCTGAATCGTATCGGGCGGCAATATCGTGGTGAAGAAGGAGTCGGGTTTTGCCAAACCATTTTTGTTTTGTCTTCGCCGCAAACAATTTGTAGAGGCACGAATGAGCTCAAAAATATATTTGCATCCGAGTCGGCGTCATTCATTAACTTTTGTTTGTATTGAGCTTGTTGTGAACCATCACAACCCCATTTGCAGATAATCTGCAAGGAATTTCTCTCAGTTTCTGTAAGAGTCATTAGTACTTCTTCGAGGAAAATTGATAATCGCGTGACGGTGTGATCTAACAAAGATTGTAGATCACTTTCAGCACAGGAAGCGGTCACTCGTAGCGTCTCTTTGGGTGGGTAACATTCCTGTTTAGCCTTCAACACTAATTCGTAGCACGGGTAAAAGCTTCTGTTGGTTGCTCGCACAATTTCATATTGACTTCGTGTCAAATCAGCGTCCACGCACATTCGCAGTGCCTCCCGAGGCGTAAGGGGATCTTGTGCCTTTGATTTGGAATGTCTTTTTTTACATTCGTTTGCGGCTGCAGGCGAATTTGTAATATCTTTTAGGACTTGCGAGGCGTTTCGTTTTCCTTCTTTTTGTAAAATTACTTGCGCTGCGTGAACTATCACTTCTTTGCCTACAGAGGAGCGAACTTCTTCTGTTTTCCTCCTTTTAGTTCTTTCACTACATTCACTGAATGTTTTGCTAGGTCGTCCTGACTTATTATGCGTTTTTATGGGCATCTCGAACGTTCCTGCTAACCATGCATCATTGCTTATAAGAAATTTTTCTAGCGTGTTGCGTGCTTTGGACCATCTCTTTTTTATTTCTGTTTTAAAATATGAAAATTTATGATTTATATACTTTTTGTCTTCGTCGGAGTCCCCGTAAGACACTAACAAATAATTTTGTAAGTATTCCAATTTGTCGTTTATTGATGGAGAGTTTTCCTCAATCATCTTATCAAAAAGATATCTGCGAGTTACTACCTCCATGCCCGAGTAACTTGATGAACCTAGAACAACGAAAAGGAATTTTAACGCAAAAGAAACAAAAAATGAATTTTTCTCACTTTCTGCCTAAGTTAATGAATTATTATTTTTCTCGCGAAGTGGTCAAAGGTGGTGGCTATTTTTTTTGTGGTTATCTGCTCAAAGAGCTATACTATTAGAAACCATAAGGAATTTAACTCGGACGGTCTCGGAAGTACAACATTTTTACTATTGAAAATAAAAAAATGATAATATTTTCTACGAAAAAGGGCGATCTTTGATACGTTGTAACTGCACTAAATATTGATATTCCTTATCTTAATTTAAATTATATTTGAAGGAGCTTACCTGAATTTTCGACTTCCATCACTTTCACTTGTAACTGAATAATATCCAATGAAATATTCACTTTAGAATATCGGTTGCGCTAAGAGTGTCGAGAACGAACGCGTACTGCTTGCGCGACGATCAAGTTCCGACTACCTGTGGGGGCGCGCACGCAGTTCTAGGAACTGGGGAGGGGTGGGGTTTGGGCAGTCGGGGTGTCTATTTTTCCGGGAATCAATTAGTTTTGTTATAAGTTAACTTTGAGAAATGGACTTTTGGCCGCCTAAATCGTACAAATCGACCACTGTGCGTCGCCAGCCCTGCCACGCCAGACAGCCGAGCGAAATATTTACAAGTTTCAGTGATTTCCTTCGATTCTGACAATATAATATTTATTCCTATCACAACAACAGTGCAAAAACACTACCCAAGGTGCTTCGTCGCGTCTATTTTTTTTTAAATATGTGTGCATAATATAAGCAGTATTACGAGTATAATGCAATGTCCATCAGACCGGGCCCCCATTCCGACACCTCACGCAGGCTGTGCCACCACGGAGCGGCAGCCGCGTCACAGCAGGCATATGTGCAGAGCCCGGAATGCTCCCAGCCACGCTACTTCAGAGGACAGAGAGGTCTAAATATACACAAAGGTAAATGCCATAAATTCCTCCCAATGTCTGCCCCCCCCCACGCCAATAAGCCATAGCCAGTCCAGATCAACCAAACCAGACTACCCCGTTTTGGTCCGAAATTAGTAACCTAAAAAGGTCTCTACCGATTGTTAAAAGAATCCCCCGGGGGGCAAGACACACGGTGGCAACTTCTCTGTCCTCCTGCATAAAATACATATGTTGTTGAGAACAACAATAAGAGTGGCTGGGAGAACCTCATGACTTTTACATACAGGGCGCTGCACATATCAAGAGGGAGAACCAGCGGCGGCTCCCTTACACAAAAAAATAAAAACAACTGCGCGAAACACAGGAGCCCGATTCCAAATACGAGTACATCCCAGCTCCATAGCCTATTAAACAACATTTCAAAAAAGGTAGAGAATAAATTTAATGACGGAGACGTCAAGGGAGCCGCGCAGCTTCTCTTCTCCAGTGACGCGGTTGCACCTGACACCGCAGAGACGCTCACCGCACTGGAGTCGAAACATCCATCTCCGGCAGCCACATCCCGCCTGCCGGATGCCCCCGTTCCCTCTGAGCGCGCGCCCGAGGCCACGCCGGAGGACGTGCAGGCCGCGATCGCGTCCTTCCGGAATGCCCCAACACTTGAAAGACCTCACCTTCAGCACCACTGGAGACGTCGGCGGTGCCCTTCTGGGGGATGTGACAACCTCCTGCTGTCGGGCAAGGTTTGCGAGGATGTCACATACATTTTATATGGAGCAAACCTGTGCGCGCTCCGAAAGGACGGTGGCATCCGGCCCATTGCCATAGGCAACACCATCCGTCGTGTTGTCTCGAAGGTGTGCTGCAGGTACATTCTGCCCCAACTAGAGGCAGAATTCCAGCCCCTGCAGCTCGGCTTCGGGACTAAGGGTGGGTGTGAGGCCGCCGTCCATGCAGCCCGCACCTTCCTCAAACACGACGGGGGTAAAGTGTTGCTGAAGTTGGATGTTAAGAACGCATTCAACTCAGTAGACCGAGGCGCCCTGCTGACGGAGATCAAGAACAATATTCCAGTCTATTGGTTTGGAACTAAATTTCTCTAAATGCGAGCTCTATCTCAGGGAGAACCTAGCTGACGATAAAAAGCATGACTTGGCCTCAAAATTCAACAGTTTAGCACCTAACATTAAAATCACTGCGCCTCCTAGGAGCCCCAGTACTGGACGATTCCTACGAAAGATTTGTGGATTAACAAATCAGCAAATTTGAGGAATCCTCCAGTCGTCTCAAGGAAATTAACCCACACATGGCCTATACGATAATAAAATTCTGTCTTTTCACCCCTAAATTTACGTACGTATTACGCTGCTCAACATTTTGGCGATTCATTCCACTTTTAAAACGGCTCGACGAACTGATTAGATTAACATTAACGGAAATTCTAAATTGCCCTTTAGAGGATAGAAGCTGGACCCAGGCCACCCTGCCGATCCGCCACGGTGGCCTGGGCATATGAAAGCCTTCAAGCGTCACACTGCCAGCGTTCCTGTCCTCGGTCCATAGCACAACCGACCTCATCGGCAAAATTATTTTCCCGTCACTTGCTGGCGTAGAGGTCTCGAGCTTGGCCGAGGCCAGGAGCGCTTGGTTAGACGCGGTCGGTCCGAGCAAGGACCTCCCGCTGAGTCTGGCTTCGCAGAGGCTCTGGGACGAGCCGCTCTGCATTCAGGTCCGGACAGCCCTCCTAGACACGGCTGGAAATTGTGCAGAGCGCGCTCGCCTCCTAGCGAGCTGTGAGCCAGAGTCAGGTTACTGGCTGAATGCGTTACCATCGGTGATTACAGGTACTCTGCTCGAGAGGACTCGACCTTCTCGACCTTCAACCTGTCGGAGCCTTAGGTTGGAGGCCAGGACGAATGAGCCACATCGCTGCCGTTGCGGTGGAGGCGTTGACTAGCTTGGTCACCATGGCCTGGCATGCCGCCGCAGCTCTGGACGCATATCCCGTCATGCGGCCATTAATGACGTCATCCATCGGGCCCTTGCTAGCGCGAGTGTACCAGCTGTGCTAGAGCCACCTGGCATAGCTAGGGTCGATGGCAAGAGGCCCGATGGCATGACGCTCATTCCCTGGCGGAACGGGCGGTCGCTGGTATGGGACGCAACGTGCGTCGACACAGTAACACAGTCCCATACCGCAGCGACCGCCTGCTGCGCCGGCGCGGCTGCGGCGACAGCAGAGGGGAACCAGAGGTGCAAGGCCTGGGACAGGGCTACATTTTTGCGCCTTTCGGCGTAGAGACCCTCGGGCCGTGGGGACCAGGTGCGCGACAACTCTTTAAAGAGATCTCGTCGCGCCTTCTTGATGCCTCAGGTGACCAAAGGACCGGTGCCTACCTCGGGCAAAGGCTGAGCCTCGTAATCCAGCGGGGCAACGCCGCCAGCCTTCTGGGCACCCTTCCGACGACGGGGCGGCGATCTGGCCCAAATTGTTTATTTAAATTAAGTAGGATAAATTAGTATAGTTTACTTTTTTTTTATTTCTTATTAGTTTAGTTATGTACATTTAATTTCGTTTAATATATTTGCTCCAAATCGTATTCAAATTTTAAAAACCAAAATCATTACCCAGCAATAATTTTGTCGAAAAAATACTTTATTTTGGTGTCTAGTGCATGCCTTTCGGGTCTGTTAGCGGTCTTTTAACACCATGTATAGTAAGTACGATTTAGCCTTTGTTGCTCACTGGCGACTTTTGCATTGAGAGTATTATGCTCAGGATGTATTCCTTCATATTCACTCAAGAATACCTGTAATCTTACGAAAAGTACCAATTTTAACCCAATAAAGTCTGTTAACAAACGCTGATAGTTCAGTAGGTATGTATTATTTTATTTTCAACTAGCTTTTGCCCGCGACTTCGTCCACGCAGACTTAGTTTTTTTTTCCTGTTGTCACAATAAAAAAATACCCTTTAACACTCAGCGATAACGTCGCTTCCCATTTAGAGAAAGATTTTTTTAAATCGGACGAGTAGTTTTGGAGATTACCCCCTACATACATACAAACATAGTTACAAACTTTTCCTCTTTATAATATTAGTGTAGATTTCCATGACATTATTGTGAACATTGCATTCTGCGCTCTCTCCATGGAAAGTTCTTTGTCTTTCAGTTCTTTGACTGGAGGATAACTTGATTTAAAAATAAACTTGCAAATTCGACAAGGTTCCTGGCGAGCGAAACCCAATAACTTTTCTAACAAAAAGCGCAACACACTTCGATATGGGGAGTGGAAAGCAACTGTAATCTAGAATGCAAACAGCAGACTAGCGATACGCTCTTTTCGAATGAGTCTGATGGTATACTGATTCAATTTTCCACGAAATTTACTTTTTTAGGGTTTCGTACCTCAATAAACTCATCGTTTTACAAATATATTACTTTTGCCCAACACTGTGTCAAGTAAAACGGTCCTTTCTGCCGTGTTTATTCCGTACTACCTGGCAGCCAAATAATAAACCGTTCTCTACGCTTCGAGCAACCCGAGGACACCGCAAGAGAGTGCTCAATATGAACAAGGACACGGCCCCGTACCGCCGTCTTCAGAGCACCCACAAGATCCAATAACAAATTATTACGGCGAGGCTTCCTTCCATATAAAACTGGGACAATTTCCAAACTGGGAACTTAAACTTTCGCACATATTTTTAGGGGAAGGTTGCGATCATTGGACCAGCGCTTTGATTGGACCACTCAATTATTTTCTAAACTAGTCACACTTAAAAGTGCCTGTACGGTTTGACCGCCCTTGCACCCAGATGTAACCTCAGTCTCGCCGTCGCACTCGGCGGCGATGAGTCATGTAACATGTATGAAAGTGTGTTCCGAAGAAAGAAGATTAAAACTCATGCAAATAAAAACTGATGTATTGATAATATCATTTGGTTTAATTGGGATCTTGTTATCAAATAAAGTTAGGAATAGGTTTGAGATTTCATAGGCGGTTGCAACTTTTGACTAAATGGCATGTTTTTTTTTCTTCTTTGTTTTTGTTTTGAATTGATATCTAGTTGCTATCACTGGACTACACCGCTGTTCTATCATCGGACCGGTCCAATCATGGCAACTTTTTAGTGTCGTAAACAATTTGCGTTGAGTGTATTGTCCAGTACTTTACGTCCTAATTATTGTTGGTTTGTTTTATATTTCTTCAGCATTTTGTAAATTTTTGTTCGTATTTTAGAACATTTTCATGTTGTTTGTGCTTAATTAATTGGTTGCTATGTTTAAACCACTGGCACATAATGCTCTAAGTCCATTGATGGCAACCTTGTGGTCCAATTAAGGCAACGGTGGACCAAAGAAGGCGCCAACCGAATAGTTTTTTTTTTAGTTTATACCTAAACTGTTACCTCAAGGCGCTCTTAACTAAGGCTGATGTTAATATAGGTGATGCATTGTACACCTTTCCACTTTTTTTTGCCCTCATAAAATATCATCTACCTGGGACGCACAGAATCCTCCAAAGGCACTACTAAATAGTCACGCATGTGTGACGCACAGACGCGCCCAAAGGCACCCGGCCGGCGCACGTTTGCGAGAAAATTGTGGCGCGTTTATACGTGACCGAGGCACTGTTTGAAGTGATACCGCCGTGGTGAGGCACTGTAAGATAGTATAACACCAACACCAACAAGTTTCCAACTACTTTTGTTCTACGACTTTGGTGAAAATACTTTTTTTCCATAAGAACCTACAAAAAAAACTTAAAAAATATATATATTTTGTTTTTTTTTTTTTGGGGTTTGCAACATAAAGGAGCTGGATAGGCTGGAAAGGTGGTAGAAAAAGTGGAGGGACACGAAAGCGTGCCGCGCAGGCAGCGCTGTAATGGTAAAAAACGTTCAATAAATAAAACATATCCAGCTTTTCGAAAAGTCGGATTGCAGATTAATTTTTGTAGCTTTTCTATTTACCGCTGTCGATTTAAACTTTCATTTTATTTAACAAACTCCGAAAACTGAACTGCATTTGACGCCGAAAAATCTACGAAAGGTAAAAATAAATATTCATATCCCACCAAAAACATTCTGTAAAAAACTAGCCAGGTCTCGATGGAGCTGCTTGTTTATCTCTAAAAAGTAATGAAATCTAGACAAAGTCATGCCAAGTCTAAGGTCCCTTACTGCGATTTCTTTAGTATTACAGTTAATGTTGTGTGACTTGGCCGTTGAAGGGTATACAAGGGTACAAAACATGATCGAATGACTACTTTCTGCGAAAACATAAATTTTATTGATTTCGTATTAACTCACGTACTTATCTCACACAAAGGATACATATAGGGACGATAGGTACCAGATTCGCATAATCTGATAGCCGACAGCAGATATTATATATGTATGCAGATAGAGACCCAATGCGCGAAAATTCAGTTATTCTACTTTATCGCGTAACAGATGTACCTAATAGAGATAGATAATGACAAACACTTGTAAATACGTTATCAAATCGTAAATTCACAAGCTATCGGTCGGCTATCATGCTGTTTTACAATGTATGAAAGTAGCTAGGTACTACAGATACAATACAGTGTTCCTACCGGTCTAAAGATGAAAATACTCCTTTTGGGAAACAAGCAAAGATGCCTTTGAACAGTTTGAACCACGCTGAAAATTGGTCCCGCAGTCAAAGGCAAATGAATGTCAAACCCAAAACGATTGTTCAACAAGACTTGATATTAATACTATTAACAAACTTATTCTCAAAGGGGCGGAAGTTATCCTGACCGAGTATCGTAAACTGCGAAGCTTCGCAAAATATCAGATAGAAGTACCTAACCGAATGGACTCTGGGTCTTGTTCTTGCGGCTCGCTACTGATAGCTACGTGACTACGCAGTATGGCGGTAACTTTCTCGGGCCCATTTTTATTTGGAAATGTACAGTCTTATTAATTTAACCTCCCGATAATGTCAGGGGGTGCACGTTGTCACGATAAACTTTTTATCCCGTATTGGCTAGCGCCATCTCGCTTTATTTTAAGCGAGATGGCGCCACTCGATAGCGGCTAAATTAGTTATTTGTTATGCAAGGATGTTGCACTATTATTTCCAGCGAGTGCTTGTAATTAATACCGAGCCAGCGAAGGTTTCTAAAAGGGTAGTATTTAAACGAGTGTCCGTAAATTAAAGTTATAAGTGACAAAAATAAATTATTTTGGTTATAGTATTACTAAGTGAGCGACTGAATGTGAGCGACGATAAATCGAGAGAATAGTAACTTACAAACATTTATTTGAGTTACTTAAAATACAAAATGAGAAGTTTCATAATATTTGAGCGACCTAGTATCTGTTTTAGTGTCAACGTTAGGTCCTGCATTTTTTTCAATATTTGGGATATGATTTATTTATAGTGAGCTGCATTTTGCTTCAATGAAGTGTTTCGAATAGAAAAATGACTTCGAAAAATCTTATAATGAGCAGACTAGGTAATACGGCTCAAATAACTTTGAAAATTTTCTTATGAAATAAATATTTGAGAAAAAACTAGGTTAAGCCAAGAAATCTAATTATTTAAGGGTTGTGTTATTTATTAAATTAAACAATGTATTTCGAAGAAATAATACAATAATGCATTTATTCAAATGGACAAAAATCTAAATAAAATAAGACGCTTCAGTCAAATAAAAACAAGTAATATTCTGAGTAATAATAAGGAACGTTGAAAGGTATGAGGAGCCCAACTAGGTACCTACTCATCGTCACTGGTATAGTACATTACTGCCGCGATCTGTAATGAGTGCGTTTCTGGCGCGCTTTTGATGGCCGACAGAGCGCAGCGTAGCGCAGCTCAAGGCCCTCACAGTGCGGTCAGCATTGCAGCCCTTGATGGACAAGCTGAAATGAAGGCCGAGACCGAAGGTCGAGGCCTTTATAGCGCGGCCAGCAAGGGCTGCAATGATGACCAAACTTGAGGGCCGAGAGCGTAGCTAAGCTAAGCTCGAGGCAATCATAGCGTGGCCAGAAGCGCACTCATTGCAGACCAAGGCTTGTATAGTGCTTTACTCAAACAATGCGAGTAATTAAAATATTAATTAGAATAGTAATTAACATAGTAATTTAATTAGCTTACCATTTGTCGTAGATTAAGTACTTTTTGTCGATTTTCCATTCCGCAAACTTTTTGTTGGTAAGCTTGCTTGTATTTTTCTTTTGACTTCGGTGGCAATAAATTTCCAATTACTAATTTCGCTTGATTTTGAATGTCCGGCGGTGTTAAACACATTAAATCCGAGGATTCGTCGCTTTGAGAGTTCACTTTTTCAACAAAAACACAGAAAAAAATCACTTCGAACAACGCGCGAAAAGTCGAAAACAATATGGCCGCGCTTTTTTTTTCTGTGCAATGTGTCGACTGCCAGTACCCATACAGCCTAATTCTAAATAAATACTTTTTGCACCTGATGTTTGAGTTCTATTTATGAAACAAAACTCGACATTAATGTTTTTCTGGCCGCAAAACACAAGACATTAATGAAATTCCATACAACTTTTCTGGCGCCTAATCCAAGTAGCCCGCAAGTCCGACTTTGCTCAAAGAAGGTTGTCGAATTAATGTCCACATTACGAGCTTTTTTGAGTAAAATACTTTACTTTACTTTATACTTTACTAGTTGTGCCCGCGACTTCGTATGCGTTTTTACACATTTGAAATTTA
Source organism: Zelleria hepariella (assembly GCA_949319315.1). Taxonomy (NCBI): domain Eukaryota; kingdom Metazoa; phylum Arthropoda; class Insecta; order Lepidoptera; family Yponomeutidae; genus Zelleria; species Zelleria hepariella. The sequence continues at coordinate 18,434,297 of OX439379.1, forward strand.
ATTTAAACTCGACTGTGGAGGAAAACTCAAGAGGAAGGTTGTTTTTTAATCCCCGACCAAAAAAGAGGGGTGTTATAAGTTTGACAGTTTTGTGAGTGTGTCTGTATAGGTATGTGTTTATGTTATGAGGGTGTGTCTGTCTGTGGCACCGTACGTAACTCTTAAATGGGTGAACGATTTGGAAGCTTTATGTTTTTTTTTTATTTGAAAGCCGGCTTTCTAGCGAATGTACTTAGTTATGTTTTGTCAAAATTGCTTCAGCTATTTATTAAATATGCTTATTTGAAGCTTAAATGTCGGGGGTATTTTAATTAAATAATTATTATTTTTTAACTTGCGGTAGCAGGGCTCAAAAGAAAGCAATAGAATAAAATAGAATAAAAACCCAATACATTTATAAATTTAATAATATATATGTATTGTTTACATTAAAGTATCGCCTGTGATAAGATACCAGGAAGCTTAGCATAAGAATTGCTTTTGAAGTAAAGGGGTTTATATGTATCTCCCTCGACGTAGAGTGGGATAGATAAAGTTATAAGCCCATAGATAAGGTCTTACTCATTCTAATGCTAAGCCAGCAAGCAAAGCATACGGCTAATAACTCTGTCTATCCCGCTCAACGGTAAACAATAGTTATTTGTTATGCAAGAATGCAAAATTATTGTTTGCGTCGAGTGCTTGTATTGAATACCGAGCGGTATTAAAAGACCGCCAACAAAGTGGGAGACAACATAGTCCTCATCATAACAAACATTTTTGCCTAAGAAATCAACGCTTTCCGAGATAATAAGGTTCCAAGTCGGACTTTTTTTTTTTTGCTTTTTTTTTCAGAAATATGTTCAGTATCACGTTATTAACATATCTTCTCAAAAAGCTATATCAAAATTATGAATATATCTTACAAAAAACGAAGTTAAAATTGCAACCCGCAATGTATTCTGAACATCGTATAGCCTAGATTGTGCCCAGAACCAGGACTTATCACGGTCCTAAATTTGACTGAAAACTATTCAGCGGTATTCGCGTGATGAGGTAACACACAGACAGACAGACAGACAGACAGACAGACATAGACCGATTTTTTTGCATTTTTGTATTCAGTATAGTTTACTTAGTAACACCTGCTAGTTTTTTTCAAAAAATATTCAATGTACAGAATTGACTTCGCTAGAGTTTTATTATAAGTTTAAATTGCACACATGAAAAAAAACCTTCCGGACCATTAGGTTGAATTCTCAAAATGTTGAATATAACATAAATTACATAAGTGCTGGCTTGGACTTAACAGGATGGCCCCGTTTTCTTTTTTGCCCAATGGGTATCACTTTTGCTTTCAGAGATGGTGTTGTGAGTTTGAGCTTAATTGCTAGGCCCAACACGTGTTTGCATACAATTATTTATTGAAAAATTCGGGACAGTCGCAAGAGATTTTTTGCCAGTCCGAATTTGGCAATACGGTTTTCTGAAAATCAACTATTAGTTTAACGATTAGTTAAAAACAAAAGACCTCAAATAGAATATCAGTAAGTAAAAATCGGGAATAAAGCAGCTTTCAAAACGGTGCCTAAAGCGAACTTTTTAGTAGTTCGTTATGTTAAACCTCAATTAGAAAAATTGACTCTATCTTAATATTGAAGTTGCTCTCTCTGTATTCCTAGTCGCTCACTTAGTAATTGAGTCACCCGCTTGAAATTTTAATATTCAAAATGGATTATTCACAACCCACTTTTTGTAAGCTCGTTCTGGATTTTATCATTAATCAATATTCGTTGTCAGTTTAGTTAATTTGTCGTTTACTCAAATTCATACCGCTCAAGTTATAAAAATAGTATCTCATAATCAGTCGCTAAGTTTTTATTTATTCGCCCGTTTTATTATTCCCCTTTCTAAAATTGATCCACGAGCGTAGCGAGAGGTTTCACAAAAAGAAAACAGAGCACATTCAGAAGCACGACACGCAAATAATATTGCATCCGTGCGAAACACACAACTTTTCATCTCACAGAGCGAGGAAATGATTATGTTAGATGCAGTAGAAAACCATAGACAACTAGGTACATAAAGGTTAGTGAAATGAGTTTCCTTCTTCTTAGCTTTGACAGATGAGTCAAAGGAGTTTCTTTATTTATATTAATACACCATAGAGCGCCGCGTTCACGAAGCACGCAAAAATTACTTTTGCCTGATCGTATTAAACAAGTAAGCATACTTTCCGAGCCTGGGAGTTGAAAACGTTATTGCTGGTGCAGTTATGCCGCAGGGGCAGAAATACTGTTTTGACTTTGTATCTTTGCGGATTTTTTGACCGATGCACAATATGCCTGTATTGGCATCAGAGGACAGAGGTTTATTTTGAAAAATTCTGTTTTACGCAGATAACTAACTGTTTTTCCCAAAGGCCCTGCAATAGCGACGACGGCGAGATTCCCCTATCCGTGTGCTTTCATATAAATGCCTAATTAACCGGATGGAGTGTAGAATGCTTTCCAGACCTTTTTCATGAAAATTATTTCCCAGGTGCGGCGCGGCGGCGGCGCTGCGGTTTCGACTAATTTCTACCAAGGCGGCGAAGCGTTTGAAGAAATCCTTGTGGTATCACCGCAGCTTACATACAGGTGCCACAGACGGATTTTATTAAACTTTGAATCAAGCCTTCAAACATCATAAAATCGATGGCTCCTACGTAAACTACCGTATGTTCAAAAAGCTAACTTTCCAGGAGAGCCATTTAAAGATGTTTTCTTTAACCGTTCTTTTGATTTTAAAGCTTTTGGTTTGAAATTTTTACCATAATTAGGTTATTTTGGACTCGATTTTTATGTGCTAAAGTAAAAGCTGTATTTTGAATACTTTTGGAGATATTGTTGTTACGATTCTTTACGACGGGGTAACGAAGTAAGAAAATATCGTATGTTAATCTTACCATTTTTTACGGCGTGGATGAGGTGACTGAAAATATCGTATGTTTCACATACCATGTTTTACATGGATAAATCGCAGGTAAAATGACATGTATGTGGCACTTACAGTTTTTTACTTTGTAAATCACATGAAAAATAGTATGGTATGTAACGTTAATTTAGTAAATACATGGGGAAATATTAAAATTTTAAATGGGACCAGAGGTTTATCTAAGTGATAATTAATATTTACTTCATTCATTACATTTAGAAGAACATAAACCTAAATTATAAATAAACATTTATATGAAATAACTTTTTATACTTCCTTATGTTTCCATTCCACTAATCAATTTGTATATTTCCTATTTTCCCAACTGTCCCCTTCGAAACTGCCACCGGGGTGGGGACTTGGGTAAAATTAGTGGCGTTTACCACCCTGGCAAATAGTAATTTTATTTTCAACAGTTTCCTTGAAGCTCACGACCGAATCAACTATTTATTCTTTCCGACTTCAAGATATTTAATGAAAAAGTACTAGACTTAAATAAAGTAGGAGTAGCCCATTGTAGACTCTCTGCCTCAGTGCTTTTCTCGTTACTTGTTTTTTTTTTTAAAGGCTTGCATAAACTCTAAAGAGGCCTACTTTAGGCTAACCAACCCCGATATTATCCGTTGATGAGCTCGAAAAGGACGGTTGTGAAATAAAATTCATATTTGCCACTGAGGTGGTAAACGCAGCATTTTTTTCTCAAACACCATCCGGTTACAGTTTTGAAGAGAACAGTTGGAAATAAAGACTGTAAATTAGTAAGATATGAACAATATTAAGAATTCCTGTAAATTTGAACGAATCTGTATTGGAAATTCGTATTTGGAAATTTAGGATGATGTTTTCACATAGTTATTCTTTAGTGCCGGGTTTCGGGATAACTTGTATCAGCCATTTTCCTATTCTTACTCAGGACATGCAAAAAAGGAGCATTTCAGGAGCTAAACTTTACCTAAACTTTCAAGCTTAGGAGCCCATGATAGTTATCCCAAGAAGACTGCAGCAGTCACTCAGACTCAGACGTGTATTTTCTCTGGCGTAGATTGACAGATAGAATACTCTTTGGTTGTGGTGGTTGTTGGTTACTTTGTGATCCAAAGATGAGTCAGACATTTCACCTATTAGTATACAGACTTAGTAAAAGGAGCCAAGCCAAACACAGTGTACCTTAGGCACCAATGAAAGTTTTGGAATATACAATACATCACGCAGATCGGAGTTTCAGTTTGGCTTACTATTGTGTTCATACCTAGAAGCGTTCATATAATGTCTATATAAAGGCCACTGATCCATTAACATCTTCTCGTTACCATGCACATGAACACCGCGTATCTAGGTACTAGACCAAATGAAATTAATGGTGACGGCTGAGCTTGACAAGCATACAGACACAGTTCTCAACAAGTCTTGAGTCCATCCAACTGGCCAAAAGAATTAATTTAGAATAAATACAGATTTATCTATGATTTTAATAATTGAATTTATTAACTTATTGGCTATGAACAGATTTGCAGTCTAAAAGTCTGCTGCAAACTACCCCAAGATTGGGCCTTTTTAAATCCTTAAGATCTAAGTTTGTGAGTATTTGATGAACCAAATGAGGATCTCTTAATCTTTGTTTTGAAGCTCCTTTGTGGAGTGTTTGTATCTTCAGTAAAAAATATATTTTATAAATGAATTTCTTGTTACCTTCATGTGTTTGGTGTTCAGTTTCTATTGGTATTGATTTGCCTACGCCAAGTCGAGTCTCGGAAATTTATAACCCGGGTAACTGAAATTTCATCGTCAACCAAAGCGTATCTCAAGCATGCATACAAAAACGGTTGGTCAGTCTATAAGAAACCACATCCGTGTTTCATTTCAAATCCTTGTTAAAAATAACTCTAGTGAAAGTGAAGGTCCCAAACAGTAGTGTATAATTTACCATCATGAAGTAAGTATATTTGTTTTCCACCATACGATACACAAAGCGGAAACTTTTATGTTATGGTTTTGTTTTGATTTTTAGTTTGTTCCATCCGTTTAATAAGTAGTCGATTGGGACCTGAGTAGGAGTAGGACCATCACTGAGATGGTTTTGTATTAAAAAAAAAATTCTACGATAAAAAAGATGTTATTATTAATCAAATCTGCTTTAAGTGGAATAAACGATTTGAATTATTAGAATAATTGAATAAAAAATCTATATTTTTTTGTTCAACCTCCATGCAAACTATCGTATCTGTAAGATATTGTCATAAGCTCAGCCTAATATTGCAACGTAAATAAGTCTAAGTGACACATACAATAGTTAACAGGTTCATATAAACCAAGTAAATAATCGTACGTGTTACATACGATACAACATCACTTTTTATCGACGTCGTACAAAATGGTATGTGTAACATACCGTAGCATACCCCCTCGAAAAATCAACGTACGTAATCGTATGTGTTACATACTATAGTTTTGTACAAGATTGATAGAAAACGCAGTAAAACTAACAAAACTGAATACTTAACATGTTTAGTAAGAACATGCTTCATCACAAAACACAAGCTCAGATCTATATACTTCCCACGTAGAGAATGGTAAGATATACTTACGATAGGCGTAGCATGCAATGTGTCCCACGTAAACTACCGCAAGAGGTCGATACGATAGTTTACGGCGCGCCCGTGATCAACATACGATAGTTTACGTCTGAAAAAATCTTCATTTTTGAATATTATTAAGTTTTTGTTTTTGGGATAGATGCGAAATAATCATCTAATGACAAAAAACGAAAAACATGAAAATCGTCATTTTGTGGGATACGGTAGTTTACGTAGGAGCCATCGAAATATCGGGCTCGGGCACTAAAGGTTCCGTACTGACATACAATTTTTATTTTGTTACTATAAATACCAGAGACTTTTTAAAGTATAATAAATAAGAATAGACCTATTACCTGCATTTTTTCAAAACTTTTGGCTCAGTAGTTTTGGATATAAGGGGGAAATCTAAAGCTATTATTGAAATCATACAGAAAGTTAAAATAATATTCATAAGTATTCACATGCAAGTTTGGGACATAGCAAGCTAGCTCTGCCCCCGTTAGTTGAAAAGGCGCATCTAAAATTTTTTCCAAAATTGAGTTATATACACCGTTGGAATCAGAAAAAAAAGGCGCGTCGGCCAGTATTTTTTATTTTTCGCTATCTCGCTTCCTAGCAATTTTCCATAGTCAAAATAGGCGCTTATGCATCCAACTTTTCTACTAAATGGAAGATGAAAAGCCGAAATCGTCATAAACTTAGAAGAATAGCCGCATTTACACACATACGCCTTTGATCTTCATAGTATTTTTTTATGATCGGAAGTTTAATGGGCGCTTATTCGATATCGTTTCTAATGCTTAATAGATAGGTCGCAATTAACCATTTGCGTCCTAAACGCTAGTTGAAAAGTATTATACTTACTTAGTAGAAAAGTCAACATCTGCCACATGCGCCTTTACTACTTCGTATTTTATGTTTTTTCGATGCGCATCTGCCAAATACGTCTCAATTCTCTATAGGGGAAATAAAAGTATGGATGGTACTTAACTGAAAAGTCGCAAGTGTGCCAAAGCGCCTTTTTAACTACCGCTTCCTTAAGAAGCGGGGCTTGCGGGAGGGGAATATGTACGGGGTGACTGATCAGTTGCGTCTTGCGTCGGAGTGGCAGATAAGGCGAGGCATGTTACGCGCCGGCACCATTTTGCGACATTGCTCATTGTCTTAGGTAAGATTAATACAATTTTATTTCATTTACTATTTGCATTATTCAACTCTCATTAACTTTTGAATTAGTTAATTAATTTATCACACATAAGGCTTAGGTGAAGCCGTTTATTATTAACAATGGTATTATACTTCTAAATTATCTGCCTAACGTGTAATGTCGATAGCTTGCAAAATATTGGAGCGGGCTTATACCTACTAGTGTTTTTGTTAGAATAAGGGTATAGTAACATTTATTTATTAACACTTTTAATGCACTTAAAAATATTTTACATTGCGGCGGACCTTATACTGTGTAGTGTAGACATTGCAAAAGTTATCTGTCAAACAGGTAGATGCACTTATTGGTCTAGTCATCGTAATTTTTATGTACGTAACTAAGAAACCTTAGGTACTGTAACCTACATATAACACAATATTTAAACCATTATGTTATTTCTAATTTCAGGCAAAACAAAATGAAGCATGGTCGAAGTTTAAACTTAGTTCACAAAGTTTTGTCTTCCACAAGTGTTCCAAGTACACCAGGTAGTACTCCACCGGAAATTCACGCTCGTCATTTAATTACTGACAACCGTCATTGTGACATAGCGGGATGTGGTTACAAAACTACGCAGCAAGATTGCGCTCTGAATGCCTGCGATGGTATCATCACCAACACCAATAAAGACTGCACCATCTCCGGCAGAACCAGCACCGGAACTACGCAGCAAGATTGTGCTGAGCAATGCTTGAGATAAAGACAGTCTCTTATATCATTCAATGGCTTTAGACAACCTGTAAACCGAACACACACGTAGTTTGAATGTGGTATAAAAAAACGCGAAGTAGGATTAGACAAGCACCACTAATTGGCAGAGTTGCATGGCAAATTATACCAAAACTCTCTTCGATTTTCGGGCATTAGAGGGACCTATATAACGTCCAAAACGGACTTTGGTGGAACCGAAATAGTACTTAATTTTTTCAGAATGAAAAAGAACAATATTGGAATCTCAAGACCAGCGACCAAAAATCAATTCAGAGGTATCACTCAAGAGCGCAAGTCCGATATAATCCGTAAATTAGTCCCTCTAATGCCCGAAAACCGAAGAGGATTTTGGTATAATTTGCCATGCAATGAGAACTCTGCCAATTTATTTAATGAATACGAAGAATTGTAGTGGTGCTTCTCTATTCCTACTTTACGTTTTTTTATACCACAGTCAAACTTAATGTGTATTCGGTTTACAGTTAGTCTAAAGCCATTGATATAAGAGACTGTTTTTATCTTAAGCAGCGCTCAGCTCAATCTTGCTCCGTAGTTTCGGTGCTGGTTCTGCGGGAGGTTGTGCAGTTTTTATTGGTGATGATACTATCACAGGCATCCGGAGCGCAATCTAGCTGCATAGTAGGTACTGGTTCTGCGGGAAGTGGTGCAGTTTTTATTGGTGATGATACTATCACAGGCATCCGGAGCGCAATCTAGCTGCATAGTTTCGGTGCTGGTTCTGCGGGAGGTGGTGCAGTCTTTATTGGTGATGATACTATCGAAGGCATCTTGATGCGTAGCTTTGTAACTACTACATCCCGCTATGTCACAATAACGGTTGTCAGTAATTAAATGACGTGCATAAATTTCCGGTGGAGTACTACCTGATGTACTGGGAATACCGAATTTTTCAACTATGGGGGGCAGTACAATAAATAAAAGATTGAATTATTATTATTTTTTACTTTCAAGTCAAGATTAAACCTAAAAAAGATGATCATAGGTACTTTTCAACTTAGTCAAGGGCTATTAGATTAATACTGGATATTGTGCAAAAAGTCGCATGTACTTAAATGCGCCTTTTCTTCCTAGGAAAATAAATAAAATTATACACTTGGTACTAGGGTTAAAAGTAATATAGAGCACATTCGAAATTGAAAGGGCGTATGTGGCGACATGCGCCCTTTCAATTGATTATTTCTCATTTCTTCAAATTTTTTAAACTAAAATGAAAAGGAATTTTTGAGATTTTCCATATAATATATTTAAAATATACCTATTATTATATAGCAATTGAAAGATAATTATTTTAACCATTTTTCGACATTTTCAAACATATATTATTTCGTTTAAATAACTGACAGCAAACAATTTAAGGTTTCATTCACTAAACATTTTTTTTCTCGGTTTTAGGTTCTTGTTACATGCGCCTTTTCAACTATCGGGGGCAGACTAGCTAGGTCACTTAGCTACTACTTAGTTATTATGCCAAATATATAATTCGAAATACGACGCACAACTAGCGCCGCCAATAAAAAAAAACTTTTTTTTCACTTGTTTTTAGCAAAAAACGCTCCTGCAATTTCTCAACGCGAGGGTTAACTATTTTTAAGACCTAAGGTTTGGATTCCAGATCCTAAACTTAACCCGCCACTGGTGACGTCTATGTCTGTGAGACCGGGTCGACAAAAAAAGTTGTACAACTATTTTACGCGCCATTGATTTGCCTCGTGATTTTGAGTAGCTGCCTCATTTACTGTCCCCCACCGTCAGAGCATCCTGCGATGGCAGCGTGGGCGCACATTTTTGAGATTTTGCGATAACCCGGTGCGTGAGACCGGGGTCACCAAACATGTAAGTAAAATTGACATAAAATAATTAGTATGAAAATTTTGTTTTTTCAGAGTAATTAAAGTTTAGATTTTTTTATTGTAAACTAATGACATAAGAATGTCAAAAGTTGAAATAGTCATTTTATATTGTTTTATGGTTTGATTTTATTTTTCCATAATTTGGTGTTTGAAAACAGGATGATTTTTAGAGCTCCAAGTGTCATGGTATAAATCCTAGGATTTTTTTTTATGTAATATAGATTTTTTACTGTCAACAGTATATTTGTCTTCAAAACTAAATCCACTCTTGCATTGCATGTTAAGTTAATTATTGGAAAAACTGAGGTCAAAAAACCCGGTGCGTGAGACCGGCGTCACCAATGATGTAAGTCAAATTCACGTCACCAATGGAGGGTTAAGAATGCAATCGATTCTCGCCAAAAGTGCTCACTTTTGCTAAAAACGTATCCAAAAAATAGTTACCTATTTGTTATGCAAGAATGCAAAATTATTGTTTGCGGCGAGTGCTTGTATTAAAAACCGAGCTAGCGAAGGTTTCTAAAATTGAGCCACGAGCATAGCGAGTGGTTCAAAAAAAGAAACCTGAGCGTAGCGAGGTATTCAGAAGCACGAGATGCAAATAATATTGCATTCGTGCGAAACACAAAACTTTTCATCTCACAGAAGCGAGGAAATGATTTTGTTAGCCAAGCGGGAAAAACTCTATAGACAACTCTATAAACAACACTTACAGGCAAAACAGGTGAGTCAAATAAGTACCTTTTTCATCTCCCACGCTCGGAAAGTTTGCTGTTACTAATAACTTACGATCGTGTAAAGGCCGGATTTAAACTATCTGCATTTTTGTGCGCTTCGAAATTTGAACGCGACGACGGGACAGTCTTTCCCGCGCCCTATGGTGTTGAAAAAGAAAAAAACACTGGCTGTTTAAGTAGATGCCAGATCCCGACGGAAAATAAAACCTCATTCATAGTTCGTTTACACGCGTATTTCAGCGAAAGTGATTGTTCGTGACCATTCTCTATACAAAACTGTGAATGTAAATGGTGCACAAGCATCTTTTAAAAAGGTAAATTCACGGAATAGAATATTCAGAAACGCGGTTTCTTCTTATAGTCTTTTCAATATTTTGTATACATATTTATTTTATAACTCCAGTAAATAAAAAAAATGCTTCGCTTCTGTTTTATCAAATAGATAATTATGTTTTGGTTTGTTAAATACATTTTTTCAAACGATATTACTAATTTAATTTTTTATCTCCTAGAAATTTTTAATTTATATGGTAAAAGTTCAGAAAGCACCCGGAAAAAAAAACGTTCTTTTATTATTCTTTTGTTCTTTTAACATTATTTTTGTGTCTGGATAAATAAACTTAAGGAAATTATTAATAAAACGAATGGTTTTAATACCAACGAAGCCCAAAACTTTAGTGCGGTAGCCGTAACTACGGTAAAATATGCTTTTAAAAGGAACTTATTTGACTCACCTGTTTTGCCTGTAAGTAGTTGTCTATAGAGTTTTTCCCGCTTGGCTAACAAAGTCATTTCCTCGCTTCTGTGAGATGAAAAGTTTTGTGTTTCGCACGAATGCAATATTATTTGCGTTGCGTGCTTCTGAATACCTCGCTACGCTCAGGTTTCTTTTTTTGAACCACTCGCTACGCTCGTGGCTCAATTTTAGAAACCTTCGCTAGCTCGCTATTCAATACAAGCACTCGCCACAAACAATAATTTTGCATTCTTGCATAAAAAATAACTATAAATAGCATATTTTACTGTAGTTACGGCTGCCGCACTAAAGTTTTGAGCTTCGTTGGTATTAAAACCATTCGTTTTATTAATAATTTCCTGATGTTTATTTATCCAGACACAAAAATTATGTAAATAAAAGAATTATTTTTTTCCGGGTGCATTCTGAACATTTACCATATAAATTTAAAATTTCTAGGAGATAAAAAATGAAATTAGTAATATCGTTTGAAAAAAATTATTTAACAAACCAAAACATAATTATCTATTTGATAAAACAGAAGCGAAGCATTTTTTTAATTTATTGGTATATTCTAAAATAAATATAGTGTACAAAATATTGAAAAGACTATAAGAAGAAACCGCGTTTCTAAATGTTCTATTCCGTGACTTTACCTTTTTAAAAGATGCTTATGCCCCATTTTCTTTCACAGTTTTGTATAGAGAATGGGCACGAACTATCACTTTCGCTGAAATACGCATGTAAACGAACTATGAATGAGGCTTGGGATTTGGCATCTACTTAAACGGCCAGTGTTTTTTTCTTTTTCAACACCATAGGGCGCGGAAAAGACTGTCCCGGCGTCGCGTTCTCGAAGCGCACAAAAATGCAGATAGTTTAAATCCGGCCTTTACACGATTGTAAGTTACTAGTAACAGCAAACTTTCCGAGCGTGGGAGATGAAAAAGGTATGTTTTTTTCACTGGCAGCGCCAATATTTTTTAAACTATGTTGGATTTAGTGACGAAAATTTAAGAAAGTAACAAAACTTACCAAAAAAATCGTAGCCTAAATTTTGGTAGAACATAAGTTTCTTAATTTAATTCGAATGTTAGTGGTTTTAAAGCCGAAGGTATTTAGTTGCACTCGTGATTCTGAGCCAAATTCCAAAATTTTACTTCAAAACGAGCGAAAAAAAAAACACTTCCCAATCAATACAAACGGCTATCGCCAATCGACACCATTTTAATGGAGAAGTTAATTTTTTTTCGCGCGTATTGGAATGAAATTTTGTAATTTGGCTCAGAATCACCAGTGCAACAATATAACTTCGGCTTTAAAACCACTAAAATTGCACGGAGTATAATTCTATGAGTTTCTTCTAAACGATCGGTAGGAAAACAAATTGGACTACCTACTAAAAATGGGCCACCCTGTATAAATATTGTACCTACATAAAAGTTTGGTTCGAAACCGGTCGAATCGCGGTTAATTTTAGGTAAGTAATTTAAGTCGGGACAGTAAAGGTAATTCATTAACATACTAAACCGCAATTCGATCCGGTTATGTGTGAATATCACGAATCATTAAAAGTCACTATTGTAGGTACCTACAGTTTACATCGTGGAGGTAAAAAGGTTTTATTACGTTAAAAATCCAATTAAAACAGAGGCTTTCTCGAATTCGCAATCACCATCCTTATTAGAAAATCTTCTCCGTTTTCAACAAAAAATCGAAAAGATCAAAGAAAACATTCCCCTTTTTAAAAAGGAAACCTCTACTAATTGCACCATTTTTCATTGCCTCTATTCAAGAATAGCTCACCACCATTTTTCAGCCCTTCTTCCTACATTCATTTTCAGACTCACACACGGGTATTTTAGGCTATTTGTATACGAGAGCGGGCCGGTACCCGCATTGCGTCCGATATCGATCCTGAATAGGTGCCAAGAGGAACAGAAGTTCCACGGCCAAGGGCATCTCATAAGGGGTTGTTTTCCTCTCAGTCTACACGCGCCTTTGGCTGATTTGTTGTTCACCGGCCGATTGCATCTTTTAGAAGATTTTATTTCGTGTTCGAAATTTTAATAAAATAATAAGTAATAATAAATTAAATTTTCCTTTTATGGAATACTGATTATCGGAAAGCAACTCAGGTCCCGAGGGTAAAAGAGATGCGCTACCGATATAGCGGCGACGAGGATAGATACCGTAATATACATGAAATTTAAGATATAATCCGTGCGGGATCAGAATGGTGTGTCCGTTTCAATTGCTCGGCCACCTCGTCCGATTTAAAAAAAAAATATGCCACTTTTTTGTAAAAATTTGTAAAAGTCGATTCCCGAAACCGTGAATTTGTCAAAGCTATGGTTTAAAAGTTATAGGGGTTTTTAGGTGGCCGCGCAGTTCTCCGCGTTTCGATGGCGCGGCCACCTAAAAACCCCTATAACTTTTAAACCATAGCTTTGACAAATTCACGGTTTCGGGAATCGACTTTTACAAATTTTTACAAAAAAGTGGCATATTTTTTTTTTAAATCTGACGAGGTGGCCGAGCAATTGAAACGGACACAGAATGGTGACCTTTTGGAACTGAGAAGCTCGCGGTCCTGTAGCGTCAGCATTTCGGCAAACTCTAGTTGTCTATGGTGAACTCGCGTCGAAACTTGCTTGTGTTTTCTGTGCGCGTGGGTGTCTGCTCGAGTTTTATCACTTTTTATTCAATTAATTCAATAATATTGAATCCTTTTAGATTACAAACATTAAACATTTTTGTGTATTTCCAATTTCATAACCCTATGATAGAACGTAGAACTAATTTTTTTTTTACTGATGCTACTCGAGAACTGTCATTTTCGATTCAGTTCCAAAAGGTATTATCCCATTCTGATTCCGCACGGATTATATGGGTCATTTTCATTTGAAATGTTTGAGTGAGCCATAGTGAAAACAGACATCTTTAGACTGAATTTCATTATTACAACTAGTATAACGGCTAGATTAGTATTTTTATAGTACCGGAAAGCACTTTTCATGCCTTTAAATAGCAATTTTAAAAAACTATGCGTCATTGAAACCCTAAAATGTCACAGTTCGTGGCTGTTCTTTTTCCAGTTTTCATTATTATTTTATTTTCGATAGTCTTATTTTTGCCGGTAGACCTGTAGTGCTATGTAACCCACGTTTGTACTTAATATGGCTTTACGAATACAGTTTTGAATCATTTTATGGCTTTGGTTTTGGAGTCGTAGCATCCGGATAGTCTTGTTCCTTTTTTTTTGTCACAGATGTGGTCCTTAGCATTTCACACACTATCTCGGTATATTATGAATTTCAAGCTCTGTAAACACTGGCGACAAGAAAAGCTAACATCAGCCATTTTGCTTTTTGCGGCAGCGGAACACACAGGAGTACTGATCCAAGTTGAGAACATTTTTTGTTTTGAATTCTGGAAAACGACAAGCATAACTCGTATTAGATGTGGCCATCAGCATTTATCAGGTGGCTGAGCGATCTTCACGACTTTTATAATCTGATAAGGTTTTGGTGTGTAAATGCCGTCAAATCAGTTTCGCGTTGTTAGTGTAGTTTTTAGGTTAGTTTATAATGGCCATGACGCAAAAATGTCACAGGTGTGGTTTTAAAAAGTTGTCACAGACGTGGTTTGATTCAAATTATGTACACACAATTATAATGAAACTAAGTAAAATCGTAAAAAAATAACTTTTTTTATTTGCGAATAATATTCCAAAAGCTATGACGTTCATAAAAATCACAATGCTAAGTAGTTGTAGGTGTGTTTTAAGTGCATTTCTAAAGACAAATCACAGATGTGATCCAACCGTCACAAAACTCACAAACGTGGTCGTGAATTAATAACTGAATTTCTGTAGACAAGTCACAGACGTGGTCGATATGTCACAGACGTAGTCAATATGTCACAGACGTGGCCAGAATTTTTTTCAAAATTCATTTTACAAAAAATTCAAGGTCATTAAGCTCTGCCAGATATACTGGCTAACTTTTGTGAAGGTTGTCCATCGAATTCGGTAAAAAAAAACACACATCTGTGAGATAACATGCAAGAACACAACTTTTGAAAATGACCCATATCGTGAGTTTTGTAGATGCCGGCCGAAAATATACATGTATACCCAACTTTCAAAAGTTGAACATTTTCTATGAAATTCTCACCTATAGAAATGACGGTTTTAGTACAAATTATATGGGAATTTTTCCTTTTGTATCAGACTAATGGGAAATTTGGACGCAGAATGCAAATTCCTAACTAGACATCTCTGAAAACACGATTTTCTTTTATTACTATATACAGGGTGTTAAAAGACCCCCAACAAAGCGGGAAACCACATATTGTCCTCATCATATCGAACATTTTTGCCCAAGAAACTATGCCTAGGAAATCAACGGTTTCCGAGATAATGAGGTTATAAGTCGGACTTTTCGAAAACTTTTTTTTGCAGAAATGTACTCAGTATCGAGTGCTTAACATTTCTTCTCAAGAAGCCATATCAAAACTATGAATATTTCTTGCATAAAACGACGTTAAAATAGCAACCCGCAATGTATTCTTAACACCGGCTCCTCGAGCGTAAGTAACAAAAGTTTATATCAACGCTTGCGCAATATGAGTTCTCTGCGTTACACATCCATTGCGTGATAAAATATTTTCCAAAATTATAACCTAAAAAACCAAAATCATTTCCCAGCAATAATTTATCGAAAAAGTACTTGGTTTTGGTGGCTAGTATGCGTACCTTTCGGGTCTGTTGGCGGTCTTTTAACACCCTGTATTGTGTATATAGCGCAATATCGTAGAATTCGTGCGAAGCTCGGTCGCCCAGGTACCTACATGTTATTAAAACGGGAGCATACCGTTTGGTATCTATGGGTGTATGGCGGAAGCAGGCATTGATCATCGAAAGAACGCGTCAGACCCGTCAGACCCATTATTACTGTGGGTCCCGGAAGAAGCGGACAATGAGCTCTTTCAGATGTTCCAGACTAAAAACTGGCCAAGTGCGAGTCGGAATCGTGTTTCGAAGTTTTTATTTTATTTTTTGTTATACTTTTGAGGTTTAGAATATGCTCTAGAATCACAACAAGTTGCCTATGTATTAACCAAAGAGCAAAAACGGATAAACTCGTGTTTTTATATCATTTCTATTTAATTTTGTAAGATAATTATGTACTTAACTGCTCTTACCTTTTCACTATATACGGTTACTCTAGTTACTAGACTCTAGTAAACGAATGATTGTGGAAAGAAAAGCAGAAAGCACGAAGTTCGGAACTTCGGAACTTTGAAAACATAACTACTAAAAGTTCCCTCTGAGGTACGCCCTAGGAAGGAGAGGGGACAAAGGAGGTCCTAACAATGATTGTATTTTTGTTTTTTATTTTTTATTTTAAGGATTAACCATTCAAAGCGATAAAAATTACGTCCAGAGATTTTATTTACGACGGGTTTAAAATTACTTTAGATCAGTATCAGTATAACAAGTCCGCAGACAAATCTGCATGTGAATGTATTGGTTATCGGTTCGGTGCGCGGCGCGGCTCACGGCTCGGCGCTGCGCTCGCCGTCTGGAGACGTCAAGTCCGTACATGTGTGTGCATGCACAGATTTATCGGTGAACTTGTCAGTCATTCGCCATCGCGCGCTAAGTGCGTGCAGGCAGTTTTGTGTTGTTTGTTCAACTCTAGTCTATGTAATGACATATCGTTCGACGATGATAGAGAGTTTTGGCAAGAATTTATTCTGCTGTTTTTAACGAGAAAACTTGCTTGTGGGAAGTAAAAAGTAAAGGGTACCATAATAAGCAACTTAAGCAAGCGGCGTATGAATCCCTTGTATTTTTTTCTCCGTTAAAAGTACAAAACCAGGTGCTCCATGACACCATTGCACCAATCTGACCCCAGAACCGCTTGTGTACCCTGCAACGGCCAAGTCACACAACATTAACTACAGGGTGCTCTCTTAGTCGATAGCGGAACTTTAAGTAGGCTGTCTACTGATCAATACAAATAACTTGTACTAGGTGGCTAAACAAATGGAGCAAAAAAAATATCAGCTGTTCCATACAAAAGGTCGACTCAGTACTGCGCCAAACGTATGAAACCGCAGATATTTTTTTTGTCCCATATTTTTTGCTACCTAGTACAAGTTGTTTGTATTTGTCAGTAGACTGTCTACTTAAAGTTTCGCTATCGACTTAGAGTGCACCCTGTATAATAATAAAGAAATCACAGTAAGGAACCTTAGACTTGGCACGACTTTGTCTAGATTTCATTACTTATTAGAGATAAACAAGCAGCTCCATCGAGACCTGGCTAGTTTTTACAGAATTTTTTTGGTGGGATTTAATTTTCTCATATATCCAACCAAAAATAATTGTCTACGTGTTTTCAAAATATCCGTATTATATCCCTTTTGCGCAAACAAACTGTCAAACGAGTTTGAGAATAATTATTATACTAAATAGTTTTGCGCTCCAAAAGTAAGTGCATGGAGCCAATAAATAATAACAGTACCTAGTGTTTTCTCCATACAAAAGTAGTCCCCGATTTCTTCCCTGGATAATGGCTCTCTAGAGCATTTATTTTGATATGCTGGGACATTTCCACACCTGGCGTGTCGGACCATTTAGATTTTTTCGATAAATTATTGCTAACAGGAGCTTGAACCTTCCAAAAGAAGTATTTAAAAGTTGCGACGAAAGACGCCAGGTAAACTGATATACTTACCAACTATAAAAAAATAAGGCGGTTGTGATATCAGTAATGACAAACATTTCGAAAGGGGACCAGTTTTTAAGAGAGGAAAATGGGGAATACGATTTTGATAGATTTTCGTCAGATTTTCCCTTTCACTCAGTGTTTGAGGGGTAGTGCGCACGTGAGAAGGCAACATATTATTATTTGCCAACTATCTTATACTGTACTAGTATGTACTTATACGCTATTAATTACTACTAGATACCTACTTACTAAACATAATATTTTACGTGTTTCTGTAGTCCACGCGGAAGAAGTCACGGGCAAAAAAAAACTAGTTAATAAATAAGTATAAATGGTGTTTTACGTAGTAGGTACCCACAGCCTTCTTTATCTCTTTGAGGGAGCCGAATATTGCCTTTAAATGTCGGCCGTTGATTGTGTAAATAATTCAAACTACTTAATTAAGGTTTATAATATCATCTGGATGAAATCTAAATATTATCTTTTTATTAATTAATTTCAGTGCAACAATACTATTCGTTAGCTTTTATATTTTTCCATGAAAGAAATTCTATAAATAATAATTACTATTAGGTTACATAACATAACAGATCCCGTTCAATAGATAATGTACATGTAAGTACGTACATTATACACTATACAGGATGTTAAAAGACCGCCGACAGCCCCGAAAGGTACGCATTCTAGACACCAAAACAAAGTACTTTTTCGATAAATTTATTGCCGGGAAATGATTTTGGTTTTTTAGGTTATAATTTTGGAAAATATTTTATCACGCAATGGAAGTGTAACGCAGAAAAGTCATACTGCACAAGCGTTGACATAAAGTTGCGTAACTTACGCTCGAAGTGCCGATGTTTAGAATATTATATTTTTTATATTATATTTTATTTAGGCACACCAACAGATAACATATATGATTTACACAGTATGAAGGCTTATGCCCCTATTTATAGAACACAATCTCAAAAACTACGCTATAATATCGTCTACAATCTACATCCATACAAGTTAGGAGTTAGATTTTCCTCAAATATTGTTAAATATAGTATTTTTTATAAATATGGCAGTTTGGGTTTGTTCTAACATGTTAGCCAATTACAGGTGAGCACGACATTCTCTGAGTGACATTTGGTAGGTTGACTCTTAACGCGTCAGTGTATTAGCATGCACTTAAAGATAAAATTAAAGTGTATTAACATGCACTGAAAATAAAATAAAGTTAAATTAATTTAAATTTAAGAGGGGTAAGCTACTTACAAGCACAGGGTATAAGTTACCCTTTTTAACTCAAGTTACATCTACTGCAGAGTTTTAAGCAAAGTGGTATTTTTTTTTTCTGAATAAATAAAAGTGTTGAATCCGGGAAAAGTGTTTCAAATAAGCATAGTGTTCGTATTCGTGCAGACTTAGACATAGACAATGGTAATTGAGTAGGTAGTAGATTATTATTATGAATGTGACAGAATATCTTTTTTAAGCTTAGCTAAGGTATCGTGAAAAACATCAGTGCCATCAGATTTTGCGCAAAGTCCATTGTACTCGTCACATATGCGTGAAAGCGGTGCGTGTCGACCAGTGTTGGTACTGCAAAATGGGACCTTTAAGAGTTTGGTGATTGGTGCTCTCGGGTAGTTGTACGGTGTGGAAAGAGCAACATGTTCTATGATTTTGGAGCAGTCTAAGTGGCCATTTATAATTTTGTGTAAGAATACAAGGTCATGCTGCACACGACGCTGACGAAGGGTGGTCATATTGAAGAACGTTAGACGTTGATCGTAAGGACATCTGTGTGATATGCCAGAGGCACCAAACGCCAAATACCTTGTAAAAGCCCGCTGTATACTTTCTAGTGATTGCGAGTGAACGGTGTAGCCAGGACTCCAAACAGAGCAGGCGTACTCCAAGTGGCTTCGGACTAGTGCATTATACAGAAGAATCTTGGTTCCAATCTTACGAAGGCCTTGGCTGTTACGCTTTAGGAATCCCAGCATTTGCGCTGCCTTCTTAACGGTCGACTCAATGTGAGACACAAACTTAAGTTTCTTATCCAAGATCACACCGAGATCGCGAATTTCCTGGACCTCTTGTATTGGGACACTGTTAAGTGAGTATTCAGAGAGCAACGGAAGCAGTTTGTTTGTGAACTTTATGTGAAAGCATTTACTCACATTGAGATTCATGTCGTTTAGTGTACACCAGTCGACTATACGATCTAAGTCACTCTGAATATACATCACATCTGTTGTCGTCCAAACAGTTCTGTAGATTTTCAGGTCGTCAGCGAAAAGGGAGCACCTACAATGCTGGATCACTGCTGTAATGTCATTTATAAAGATCGAGAATAAAATTGGACCTAAGTGTGATCCTTGAGGTACACCAGATACAGCGTAATAGGCATTTGACTCGTACCCATTGATCACGACTGTCTGAGGTCTTTTTGACAGATAGGATTGGAACCACATTAAAAGGGATCCACTGATGCCAACTGACTTTAATTTGTGTAAAAGCAGCGTATGGTTGACTTTGTCAAATGCACTGCTAAAGTCTGTGTAAACTGCATCCACCTGTTGGCCTTTATCGACTTCGCGACATAGATCTGTGATATATGACACCAAGTTAGTCTGAACAGAACGTCCCTTTTTAAAACCGTGTTGGTCAGGTGATATCACTGTGTTCGTGTGGTGTGTCAATATTGGACAAACAAGCGACTCGAACAGCTTAGAGAAACAAGAAAGGATCGAAATGGGGCGGTAATTTTTTGCATTGTCAGCGGCGTCTTTTTTATGAATCGGAACTATTCTAGCCTTTTTCCATTCTGATGGAAAATTACCTTCTTTGATAGAACGATTCATAATTAAACAAAGTGGTAGGGCTAATAGTGGACCGCAACGCTTTATGAAGAGGGGTGGTATGTTGTCTGGTCCCGCACTTTTATGAGTGTCGAGTTTTTTCATGCTTTTTAAAATATCGCTTTCTCTGAACGTGACCGCGCATATTGAGTCGCATATGTTCTCGAGTTGATCTGGTAAAACAGACACGTTGCCTTGATTATACACTGACGAGAACTGCTGAGCGAAAAGATTGGCAATTTCAGGAGCCGAAGCAGCTTTTTTTTCATCGAGATGTAGGTTAGTGGGGACTGATGCACACCCCTTTCGTTTAAGCTTGATGAATCCCCAAAATGCTTTCGGGTTCTTGCTAATGTTACTTTCTATTTTAGTCATGTACTCACTGAAGCATTTCTGGTAAAACTTATTACAACGATCACGTAGAAGTTCGTACTCTAAGCGATCACGAGGGTTGTTATATTTTTTATATCGTTTCCTGGCCCTATTCTTTTCCGACAAGAGTCTTGACAGCGAGTTATTGAACCACGGCGGGTACTTGTTAGGTTTGATCTTACGCAGTGGGACATGGGTATCTATTATAGTTCTCAACAACTCATAGAATTTTAGAGTCATTTTACATTGCGAATTGCAATTTTAACGTCGTTTTATGCAAGAAATATTCAAATTTTTGATATGATCTTTTGAGAAGAAATGTTAAGTATTCGATACTAAGCAAATTTCTGCAATAAAAAAGTTTAAAAAGTCCGACTTTGAACCTCATTATCTCGGAATCCGTTGATTTCCCAGGTATAGTTTTGATATGGCTTTTTGAGAAGAAATGTTAAGTATTCGATACTAAGCAAATTTCTGCAATAAAAAAGTTTAAAAAGTCCGACTTTGAACCTCATTATCTCGGAAGCCGTTGATTTCCCAGGTATAGTTCCTTGGGCAAAAATTTTCAGTATGATGAGGACAATGCGTGGTTTTCCGCTTTGTTGGCGGTCTTTTAACACCCTGTATACACACAACATACCTAATTATTATTATGTTCTTGTCTTACAAACCTTCATGAATCATGATAGGTACCTTATTATATTCCTATTTATTATCCTACTTTCTGTCTATGATGTTCACAACTGCCTCATTTGGTACAATATTGTATTTTTATTAGAAAACTTTCAATAGCAACTCCCTCTAGCAATTTCCTAAGCAACCTCAGAAAAAAAAATGCCTATTAAATATTGAGTCCATTGTAGTTAAAGTTGATGCGAGAAGAAGGGTGGTCCTCTTCTGGACAGCTATATCGAACAATGGAGAGAATTGACAACTTCTCACCAATATTCTAGCCGTCAGCTCTTCATTGGCTGGATCTTGGTTGAATGAAATAGATCTTCAGGTGCCGATTTAAAGATCGAAAGGTAATTGTTGCCACAAACAAGCGCGCGGGCTAATTCACTATGCCCAGCGCCTTAAACGGCCAGTGTTTTTTCTTTTTTTACACCTAGGGCGTCGCGTTCAAAATATCGAAGCCCACAAAAATGCAGATTGTTTAAATTCGGCTTTTACACGATCGTTAGTTACTAGTAATAACAGACGTTCCGAGCGTGGGAGATGAAATAAAAATTACAGTAGGAATAAAGAAACTTAGCTTTTGCTTTTGCTACCCCGGGACCTCGCTGTGACCCCGGGGAGCGGTGGTTTTAAGACATCCTCTTTCCCCATAAGATGATAGGGCGGGAGTTAGCAAGAGGTTGGCATTTATAATAAATTACGCTTAAATGAAATTAAAGAATAACATTAGACTGAAATCTTTAAATGAATATAAAACAAAAAATATAATATTTGAAAAAGTAAAAAACTTTTGACAGGGGACTTGTGGGAGGGTGAGGGTGTGTGTTTGTGTGTGAGATGGAGGATGTGTGTGTGAGGGTGTGTATGTATGTAATGTGAGAGCACATGAATGATTAAGAGGGCTATATTTTTTATATTCTAGGTACGACCTTTCTTTTCTGCCATTCGAATTAGCTACATCAACATTTCAAAATAAAATTTATTATGAATAGTCGCTAATAAGGTGGAATGGATAGGGTAACGCTTTCGGCCGTAGAGTAGATACGTTACGGAACTAGGAAGGTATCGACATATCCATGTTACACAAATGCAAGATTCGTTTATTCTGCTGCATAGAACATCGAGGGAGCCAACATCACGGGCCTAACTCGATAGTCGATAAGTTATTTACCAACCGTCCCGTCCTGCCATGCCATCTCTGTGCCGACTTCATCCGGGATTAGAGATAAAATCATTTGGTGATTTGGTATTAATATCCGCTTTTAGAGATCCAAATACATACAGGGTGTTGTTTTGATTAGTGACAACCGACTCTGGGACGATAGTTTTAGTAACGCTTGAAACTAAAAAAAGTATTTTTTTTATTCACATAATAGGTATTTTTCAGTATACATTCAATTTGTTCTATAATGAAAGAAAATTAAGAAAACAAATAGCCATATAACTTTATAATTGTACCATTTATATAATTTTATATTATTTCTTGTTGGCGTTCCTTAATAAAATAAAATAAAATAATAACCGCGACGTGCGGGCACTCCCGACCTTCACAAAGCGCTCGCGATGTGGCGCCCGATATTGCGAGTGCGGCCGCAAGCGATAGTATAATAGTAAGGAAGGCCACGATTGAATAATTTTTGGGTATATGCACAGTTTTTTTTTTGCTTCTGTATTGTCGTAACAATCACCCCTGCCTGAGTCGGGTGTCCCTTTACAAAACAACACGTTGTTAAATAATAATAATGTGAAGGAAGAGTCACATAGCTTACTAATGTCGCGCTTGCGATTCCCTGATGGGGAAACCCAGCAACGAAAAGGTGAGGAAATAAATAGACGAGAAAAATATAAATTATTGGTACAGATTTATTTAACAATAATAACAGAGGAGCCCCGAAGCTTGTCTGCAGAAACGTACAGTGCCACAAACTTTTCTTGGCCGGCGGCTGAAATTGGTACTATTTGAAATGTCATACTGTCATTGCCAGTTAGCTCTCAAATACATCGATGACAGCGACGCTCTTACCGGCCAAGAAAAGTTTGTGGCACTGTAGTATGATCGCAGCAGCTGTCAATCCACCTCAAAATGGCGGCGGATGATAATGTTGGGTGAAGGTGACGTAGGTGAAGCCGGTTGTAAAACCTGGAACTTGAACCCTAAAGCGGGGCTCACAACTTCGTATCATTCGTTTGAACAAAAGTTACGTTGTAAGTTAAGGAATTTTTTTCTGTAAAAGCTGTATCAATTCGCTCTGTTACAATAACAACAAAGCATACAATTACTAGTACAATGGCTGACATTCACAGCAGGTACGGTTATGTAAAATAACAACCGTAAAATAACAACCTCTAAAAGAAAAACAACGAACCAGATAATAATTTTCTGAGTTTGACTGTTTCGCATATTCATCCCAGTTGCTTATTCCCATCGTGAATGGAAAAATTAAATAATGTCCAGTAAGGTTTTAGGATAATTTATTAAAATTAGCTTTCTGATTTTTATTCCTAGCTAGAGGGTGAATATAGGATGGTAGAACGGTCTGGACAAGTTAAGTAATTGGATCTTTTCTATTAACGAAGCCATATTTCAAGGAGTTCAGACCATTTTCACTGCATTCTAACTATCATTTTATTACATTTAGGGTGGTATTAATAGTCATCTGAGATCACCTACTTGAGATTAGATCTCAAGTAGGTGAACTCAGAAAAGTCAAATGCTAATGCCAAGCCTTGGCTAATGTCAAACTTGAGTAGCTGTCAGCATAAATAATAGTCACTATCTTGAGATTGACATAGATATTAGCCAAGGCTTGACATTAGCATTTGACTTTTCTGAGATCACCTACTTGAGTTCGATCTTGGGTCGACGACTACTAGTCACCCTTAGTTATAAAATGCGTTGTCATCAACAATCGTCTCAATCGTTGTGTTTTATGATGAAATATAACTCCTTATTTGTTTTTTTTTTTAATAATGGGATCTTAAGGTTGGAGTGTAGTGTATTCAAAACGCACTTCAGAAGCTAAAAGCAGCTCAGTCCATAAATCACCTGATTGTATGGATGTACGTATAGGGACTACTCGCAGTTCCGATTTGCGATCACAGGGGGATATTTTCTAGATTAAACTGGTTAATGATGGAGTTGACAATGTAAGTTAAAAGGGATCACTGAGGTCCGTTAAAATACCTAATTCTAAATGAGACAAAATTTTATCCACAAATTAAATCGTATAATTAGCTCTTGATCCCGAGATAATTAATACTTTATGACATAAAGTTTAAGTGATTCCAGACCCTATATGTACATCGTAATTTTTAAATAGATGTATTCTGGTAATGGTACAAATATGCAAACTTTTAATAACTTAGAAACGTTCAAAAAATAAAAAGTATCGAGCCGTTCGAAAACTAGTAAAACAAAAGTTTTTGGAAATCACATTTTAGAAGTTGACGAGTTTCAGGAATAAAGTTAATAAAAATTGCCCTGAATACACGGTGGCCCAAGTTTAGTGGTCCAAAAAAAAAAAATCTAAGTGTTTCGTAACTGATCTTATTAGGCACGGCCACCGGCCGCTGCCATTGTTTTAGACTCCGTTATCACGACATGCATCACAAAACGCAACACACCTCTTAAAAGTTTCTGTGATCCTTCCACTGTTATACTAAAAGTGGATACTAACTAGCTACGATGGTAGGTAGCTCCGTGCTACTCGGACATAAAGGGCCAGTACCTACCTACATAGCTATAGGCAGCAGCGGTGGGACCTACGTCCCACGCAATCAACCCAGCTTAAGATCGGCTTGATAATCAGAAGGCGACCGTCCCTTGAAAAGTTCCGAAGCTGCTGCCTTAAGGGTGGACGATAACAACGTGGCGGGAAAATCAAAATTTTCAAAGTTTTTTACATTTTCTCGCTAAATTGAGCTATTTTTGTTCAGCGATTTTTCGTTCGCGGCAATAAAACAGTATTCTTTACATTATTGTAAACAACAGAACAACAATAATTCAGCCGATTATGTGTTCTGGTCTACGACAAGTTTTTTGGGCAATGCCACTGCTTCGTAGACCAGAACACATAATCGGCTGAATTATTGTTGTTCCGTTGTTTACAATAATGAAAAAAATACTATGTTATTGCCGCGTACGAAAAATCGCTGAACAAAAATAGCTCAGTTTAGCTACAAAATGTAAAAAACTGTGAAAAATTTGAATTTCCCGCCACGCTGCTATCTTCTAGCCTTAACCTATCCTGTTATCCTGTTATACTATTAAATAAGCAATATATGTATAAAACTTTATATTTAATTTTGTAGGATCTCTCAAACGGCTCTAACGATTTGGATTTGTTTGTTAGCTTTTTATTTTATTTTATTTTATGGGCATAGTTTTTATTCTGAAAAAATGTCAGCGTCACAAGTATGATGGAATTTAACTATTGGGCATATGCAGCCAGTGAGGTAATCGTACTCGTAGTTTGTTTAACACCTTTTATTCGGAAAATAAATAGCATTGAAACGTAATCCTCTTTATTTAAGGTATTAACTACTATGTGTAGATAGGTAGGCGCTTTAGGACTGCTATTCATAGGTAAGCCACAATGCCGAAAAAAAAATCGTAGAACAGCTCTGCTAACATGGTGCGGTCGTTTAATCATCATTGGTGGACCACTTCTTTGTTCGAAAGCATGTAAACGGGGATCTCCAAAGCGAACGTCGTGGCCCAAGATTGGATTGTCAAAGCACATGATTGCTTTTACGGCGAACTTTTTCTCTTAACGAAAACCGATTGAGCAAACACTTCTAGCATCAATTGGAAAATGCGGCCCTATTTTCGGATTTTTCCAATAGAAGCGCTATTAGGCCCACTCTGTTTATGTTAGAAGGCTTTCTTTTCAACCCCCGACCAAAAAATAAGGGTGTTATAAGTTTGACCGCTATGTGTGTCTGTCCGTCACGGTGCCACAGACAGACACACAGACACACACTAGCCCTTAAACGGGTGAACCTATTTGGATGGGGTTTTTTTACTATATGAAAGCAGGTTTTCTAGCGAGTGTTCTCAGATATTTTTTATCAAAATCAGTTCAGCCGTTTATGAGATATGAGATATTTGAAGCTAAAATGTCGGGAGTACTTAAAACTTTAGTAGTTTATGCTGAAATGTTTATACATTTAAAATAATTAATAATGACATGTAGGTTACGTCTTTCCACTCGTTTATTTAACTTTTGACAGCTCGGTTTTTTATAGGCTGTGGTAGGCGTGTAGGCGTGAGTCGTTTGGCGTCGTTTTATGAAACGTAACGTAGCTAGTTACGAGGACCACTTCACCACTTATGAAAACACGTCATTTTAGAAACTAGTGTTTTTCAGAACTCCCTTACAGTGTCACTGTCACACAGATCGCCATTATGATTAGGTACTTAACGACGTTTCTTACACAAGCTACATTTTTAGCTATTGGAGTAACACCATTATAATTACTAAGCATCGAGAGACGAAAATCGTGTGTTCACAAAAAATTGCTTCTTTCGTCGTCATGCATTGACGACGCCCGTGCGCGCGCTTGACTCGAAACTAGTGATTCGGTGACATCTCACGTAGCCAGTTATTGTAGGTAAAAGGTGACGCTAAATAACGCCCATTCCTAGTCTGTGGTCATTCATTGCGAATGGCACATCACTAAGTGGGCATGAAGTACCGTATTCTCTGTAGTACATTTTACCGAAAATTATTGTGAAACTTCACGTGCGTGATCTGTCAAAAGTTCAATAAACGAATGAAGGGTAATGTTTTAGTCTCGTGAATTTTTAAGATAACAACCATCGTGTACTGGGATTAGTTCTTCTGAAGAAGTTTACTGCAAACGTTTATACTACAATCAAATCACACAAATACCTATCTATGCTTATAAAATTCAAAGTCCTGACTGACTGAGATATCAACGCACAGCCTAAACCGCTGGCCGTAGAGACTTGAAATTTTCAGGATGTGTTCTTTATGTAAAGTAGATATGCACTAAGAAAGGAATTTTCGAAATTCCACCCCTAAAAGGGTGAAAGTGCCAAAGTACGAATAGGAGAATATTTATTAATTTATGTTCAACAGATTTGTAACTTTCTTAAAATAATAATAAAAATCAATTTTTCGATATGTCACCCCTAAGTGGGTATAACGGGCTACCAAACTTGGTACAGGAAAAATATTTTTTGTCAATTGCTAGCTTTTCCCCTGACTGACGTCGATAGCGGGGGAAAAATAGACTTGCAACTTTTTATCTTACTTAGTCAGCGCGGACGAAGTCGCGGGCTACAAGCTAGTTATTTTGTAAACGCGAAAATTTGTATATTTGTATGGATGTTTGTTACTCTTTCACGCTAAACCGGCTTTACTGATTTGGATGAAATTTGTGTTATAGCGATAGCTTACACATAGGTTCACATAGACAGCTACTTAATAATGCTTTTTCGACGAATTCGCGAACAAAAGCTAGTCATGTTATAAACGAAAGAGCATTTCTATCGTACTTTTTTATTTATCATAAAATATCTCACTTTCGCTAAAGCTATAGATAGCTTCATGCTCCCAACTTACAATCCCACCAAAAACATTCTGTAAAAAACTAGCCAGGTCTCGATGGAGCACAAGGGTACAAAACCAGGTGCTCCATGACACCATTGCACCAATCTGTCGCCAGAACCGCTTGTGTACCCTTCAACGGCCAAGTCTCGCAACATTAACTATAATAATAAAGAAATCGCAGTAAGGAACCTTAGACTTGGCACGACTTTGTCTAGATTTCATTACTTTTTAGAGATAAACAAGCAGCTCCATCGAGACCTGGCTAGTTTTTTACGGAATGTTTTTGGTGGGATTTCACTTCTTTTTGTAGAAACGTGGGCATATTGATTAATTTTATTAGATTTTCTTATTTGACACAGTTTTTTAATTTATGTAATGTTCGAGTAGAATAAAGTTAATCGTTCGACTATTTCTTCTTGTTAACTTGTAAGTATAAGTATAAAAGCCAGTTCTTTTAATTTTATTTATATGCGTATTAAAAGCAGAAGGGGAGGCATTCGCCCAGCAGTGGGACGCTATAGGCTAGATTAAATTACCCCTAGAAGATGGGTCCCTCTACGCTGGATTTTTGCAATGACAGTCGATTTTTTTATGTACCAATAGTAGAAGGGGCATTACCATATCTCTAATAAAGCTGATACCAGCTGGGGGTTCTTCATCAGATACTTCAGACCTTCGATTTTTGACATCAAATGAAGCGGCCCACCAAGTTGAATATTTTTTTAAAGGCGGTATATGTCGATCACTGATAGTTTAGTTGGGCTCTTATGTTTTCTAATCAGGGTCACCAGGTACTCCAGATCTTCGATTATCCTCGTTTATCCTCGTTTTTATAGTTTTCCCTCTATGTGGCCATTAAACCCTAACTCTGTACCAAATTTCAGCTCTCTGAGTTTATGGGAAGTACTAGTTCTATTTTGATGATCATGAGTGAGTGAGTGTGTGTCATAAATGCGAAACTTTGCTTTCGCTTAACTTCGGAACTAAATGAAATTTTGGATTTTAAGTATGTGATTATAGATAATCACATACTTAAAATCCAAAATTTCAAGTCTGTAGGTCATTTAGTTCCGAAGTTAAGCGAGGATGAGGAAAATTTCTGCGTTCTGGTCTAATCCAGAGGTTCTCAAATAGGGGCCTGAAAATGCGGCAAAATGGTTTCAGTAAAGGATGGTACGGCAGTGTTTGCTTCGCGCTCGACCTGGCAGATAACGGCTCAAAGGGCTGGGGCGACCCATTTTGCCACCATTTTGTGAGTGCCAATCCACTTAATGTAGAGACTAAATAAATGTCTCGGAAAGTGAAGGATTGCACTGCACAGCTCCTTTTCAGAGGTTTTGTGCGGCATTTGTGGCAAAAAACATACGAGCAACAAGAGCCCCACAACCAAACTTGCGAAATTCAGTCACGAAACTCCGTGAAGCTGAACAAAAAAACTGTTTGCGAGGACTGCAAAAGCTTATATTCTATAAAAAGAGCTAAAGTTGTAAGGCCGATATCTTGATATCTTGTCGCGATCATGCCCCCCCTACGGTGCGAATTTTTTCTCTCATAGATTATTATCATAGTTCACAGTTTTGTTGAACAAAAACGTGCGGAATATTAATTTTATTGGTCCAGCAGCCAGCCCCGGATCTAGGATTTATCCGAGGGGGGACAAAATCTTGACATTGGCGCCCCTCCTCAGAATTTGAAACTAATCAATAAAAAAAAACAACATGGCTGAAGAGTTCAAACTTCAACCAGTTAAATTCATTGTCCAACTACTTATTTGGGAGGAGGAAAAGTGATAGAAAAAATAAGAACTTCATTTCTTCTAGTTTGTAAGGCCGGAAGAGCGCGCGAAGCGCGCCCGAAAATTCACCGATTTTCTTATAAGGAAATAAATAACTTGTAGCTGTGCATTCGAACTTTTTTTATTGTTCGATCTGAAAGGGCATTATGCTTATCTTGTGTTTTTTATAAATGAGCCCGCAAAGCGCGCCCGAAAAATCGAAAAAATCAAGCTTATAGTACTGTAGCACTTGTGTGCTATCCCTAGCTATAACTCTATCAATTAAACTCGAACTTCCGATATTCCTATTTATTTCTTAGTTAAAATATACATTTTCGTCCGCACCCAACGGCGGATCTCGTCTCAGTCTCTACTTGACAATCTTATTTACAGCCTTCCAACATATAATTTTAAACAGCCTACCTAATTCAAATATTATCATCAGCCAGTTAAGTAGTCCAACGGAGGTTACATCATTACATCTTCCCCCTTCTAGTTCATTAAATTTTGATAGTGATCAAAATTTAATCAACTGTGGTCGGTCTTGAACTTCTCTAAAATCAAAATTAGACGGGAATCT
The DNA here is from genome assembly GCA_949319315.1 of Zelleria hepariella. Taxonomy (NCBI): domain Eukaryota; kingdom Metazoa; phylum Arthropoda; class Insecta; order Lepidoptera; family Yponomeutidae; genus Zelleria; species Zelleria hepariella. The sequence goes on from OX439379.1 coordinate 18,464,667, forward strand.
TAACTATAAATAACTTAAATATTTCAATTAAATAATAGTACAACACTTCCCTATCACCATCCCTAAATACCTACCTCCCTACTCATAAAATGCGAGAATACTACCCTGAATTCGTATAATACAATCTGGCAAAGCTGGTTAATAATCCGGCTGAGTTAAAATTGGATACTCCAAGCCATCATAATTTACAAGCGAGGCCCAAAGATTACTCGACTTCATTCGATATTATTCCGCCCTTACATAATTGGGCTACCCAATCGTCGACATAAAATATAAAAAACCTGCGCTACTAACAGTTGGGACCTCGGCACTATGTCAGTAAGACCCACCAAAAGCAACCAACTTCCCCATCAAGCTATACTTCTATCTGAGGGGTAAGTCCATCCGACTCATGCCAATGTCTCCCCTGTCTCCCTTCCTATCATCATAAATGTCGGCCTCGTAACGTATGGCTGTTGGAGTATCCGTCGACACGCATCGGACACGCTGCTGCCGGCAGCTCTCCGATCCACGTCAACCATCCTCAGCCTCGCTGCACTCTGCAGCTCCAAGCTTTGCCGCCTCAGGTAGCAGTATTCTCGTGCAAGCCGCATATGAAAATATTTACAAGCATTAGTGTCTATATTATACATCATTGCCACAACAATCTACCTAACTTTTCATAGAAGAGTCTCTTTCTCTCCTTCATACTGTCTTTTCTTTTCTTTCTTTTTTTTTTAACTACTGGATCTCTTTTCCTTCCACTTTATCACTTCACCAACCAACAGGGATCTCTGTCTATCTATTTTTAAGGGACCCTTGAACTTCCAGCACCTACTTTGATAGCCGTTGATCGTTTCCCCCGCGATCTCTCGTTCACATTTATAACGCGGTCGCGTTTTATACTTTGACTTCTTCTTCTTCATTGCCACCTTAGAATTCTTTTTAACCCATCGCGCCTTGCCTCCTTTAAACCGCTCCGAAAATCTTTTCCGCAGTGCACAAAAATCAACTGTTGTGCCAACAGCTGTCATGAAAATATTTTTGTTCAAACTGTCATCAAGCTTGACACTGACACTAGATGTCAACTCTCTGAACTGTACCTTCTTCAAAACCTCCTCTGACTCGAGCAAGATATCATTTACCTCTGCTTCCGTTGTCGATAGTTTTATCTGACAACTCGTCAGCTGTCGACCTCCTTCAAAACTGACATGACAGTTTTTTATTATGATTTTGTCACCGACTAAAATTGCTGCATCGTTTTCCTGCAGAAAATCCCGTCCCAGGACCACATCGTGTTGCATACCCTCAATAACATAAAGTTCACACGGGAATACACGGGCACTTATTATTAAATTCACCAATAGCTTTCCTGCTACCTGTAGGGAACCACCACCAGCTGCTCTCAGCACCACATCATTTGTTGCTTCTATTTTCTTATGCGTGGAAGCGGCCACACTCGTTGACACGCAGGAAACCGCAGCTCCCGTGTCTATCAGCGCTAAAATCTCTCGCCCATCTGCCAATTCTACCTTAATAATTGGATCAGACCCACCAGATACTGCTTTTTCATCTCCCATCAGCTGCATCATTGGGACATCCTTCTCAATAGCTATCACGTTGTCATTAATGCAGTCTGCAGCTTCTATACTCAGATCAGGTGGCATTGGCTGCTGCCATCGATCCTCCACTTCTATCATCTGCAATTCGTCATCATAGTTACAGCGAGCAGAATAATTATAACCGCTCGAAACAAACGGGTCTTTCACTACACAATATTGCAGATCAACTGGCAGATTCACCACTTTGAGTGCTTCTAGGGTTCCGTAAACACCTCTGAGCTGGCATATCGTTTCTTTAAGTTCTCGTTTGCTGCTAAACAGCCTACAAGCAATCGCATTTTTAAACGGTGACCGCACCGATCGCAAGAACTGCTCTATGAACATAGGTTCATCAATCTTGGCTTTCTTGGCCAACTCACTTAATCGGTAGAAAAATGCTAACACATCTTCACCAACTTCTTGTTTTGCATCATAAAACAAGGCCAGATAATTGAAGTTTGGCGGAAACTCAGCCCTCAACTTCTCTTCCACTTCAGCAAAAGTCGCTGTCGACTCTACTACTTCTTTGTAATAAATCAGTGCAGGCCCTGACAAATAAGCCGCTAAAATTATCCTTCTCTCTTCATCTGACCACTTATTTACGGTCGCAACTACTTTAAATTGATCTATGAAGTCGTCTATGTCGGCGGAGAACCCGTCGAAGGTCGATGCCACTAGTGTGGCGGGCTATGCAATGCTTTCAGGAAAACTCTCGTGTCGAAATTATCAATTTTATTTACAATTTTCTCTTTGTACAATAGTGCCACAAGACGTATCAAAATCAGACTGAAGGTTGAGCCAAACAAAAGTATATAACAAACTATTCAATTTTAGAATTTCGAATTTTGTCCAAAAAGTTTCGTGCCCCACATTACCCCCCTTCAAGTGAAGCGTACGGCTCGACGAACTGTTCTGCCGGAGCGCGTAACGTAATCTTTCTTCCGTTTTTCTTCTTCTTGAGCAGAGGTAAAGGCACTCGGCGTGGTCAACTCTTCCTCAGGGCACATAAACGCTGGCTTCAGCCGATCTATGGATATCAGCGTAGTCCGTCTTGGATACTGAAGCTTGAAGAACTTTTCATGTTTCTCTAAAACTTCGTATGGCCCATCATACGGTGGCGTTAGTGGCTTTTTCGTAGCATCCACTCTAACGAAAACATGTGTGCACGTAGACAAGTCTTTATGTAAAAACGTTGCACGTTGACTGTTGTTATTCTGATGCGCCGGCCTTATTGCTTCCATCGTATCGGTGAGGCGGCGTACGAACTCTGCATCGTTAGCATGCGGTTTCGTTGGCAACAACAAGTCTGCTGGCAGTCTTAGTGTAGTACCGTAGGTAAATAACGCAGGACTCATGTTTGACTCTCGCTGTAGAGCAACTCGTAGACCCAGTAGTACTGTAGGTAACTCTTCTGACCATCTCGTGCTTGAGCCTCTTGCCATTAACGCAGCTTTTAGTGTTCGATGCCATCTTTCAACTTGACCATTCGACTGAGGATGGTAGGCAGTGGTACGGATTCTTGTCACTCCGAGTACTTTCATCAGCTCTTGAAATAACGACGACTCGAACTGCCTCCCTTGGTCGGTAGTTATTCGTAGCGGGCAACCAAAACGTACAATCCAGCCTTCGTAGAGTGCTTTGGCGACTGTTTCTGCGGTGATGTCTCGGACAGGAATTGCCTCTGGCCATCTTGTGCATCGGTCTATAATCGTGACTAGGTACCGGTAGTCATTGGATGGTGTCATCGGTCCTACAATGTCGATGTGGAGGTGTTCGAAACGGTTGGACTCTGGGAACTGTCCAAGTGGTGTGACGTTGTGACGGTGTATCTTGGCGCGCTGGCATCCTATGCAGCTTCTCGCCCATGATGTCACATCTCTGTTTATCGCCGGCCAGAAAAACTTGTCAGTCATCTGTCTTCTCGTACTTCGTATACCAGGATGGCTTATCTCGTGCAGTGCTTTGAAGGCTGCTTCACGGAATAACATCGGCAGGTATGGCCTCGGCGTATTCGTTGATGCTTCACATACAATAGGTTTCTTCAGTCCAGGTAGAGTAACTTTTGTAAACTTTAAGTTGCTTTTCTTGTAGAGATCTTGTAACTCTTGATCTTTGTCTTGCTCTTCGGCCAGTGCTTCGTAATCGATCGAGCTAGGGCACTGAATCTCATTGATCCGAGATAAAGCGTCTGCCACAGGATTGTTCGCGCCTTCTACATAGGCGATCTTGTTGCAAAACTGGCTAATAAACTGTAGCTGTCTCTCTCTTCGTGGCGTATCACAGTTACTCGGCGGCTTCGTAAGCGCGTAGGTCAGTGGCTTGTGATCTGTGTAGATAGTCACATCAACTCCTTCTATGTAACGTCGGAAATGTTTAACGGCGGTGTACATGGCTAATAGTTCGCGATCGTACACGCTGTACTTCTTCTGTGCCTCACTCAAGCTTTTAGAGTAGAAAGCGAGTGGCGTCCATCTTCCTGCAACTTTCTGTTGGAGCACGCCTCCCATACTTCGGTCACTTGCGTCTGTCATGATCGAGAGATCAGCACCGGGGATCGGATGAGACAATATCGTCGCTTCTTTGATGCTGTCACGACATTGTTCAAACGCGTCCTCTGCTTCCGGGCTCCAAGTGATCGGTGTCTTGTCTTTCTTCTTCGTATTATGCAACATTTTATTCAGTTCTCTTTGTTTGTCGGCTTGACGGGGTAGACAGTCGCGATAAAAGTTTAGCATTCCAAGAAATCTTCGTAACTCTTCAATCGTTGTCGGCTTCGGGTACGTAGATATAGCTGATACTCGGTCTTCTAGCGGTTGTATGCCGTTGGCTGATACTCGATAGCCAAGGAAATTCAGCTCTTCTTTTCCAAACTCGCATTTCTCCGCGTTGATGCTAACGCCGTACTCGTTTAAGCGTTCAAAGACACGTTGTAGGTGTGCTTTGTGCTCTTCTTCGTTCTCGGAGTAGATCAGTATGTCATCGACGTAGGCAAAAGCGATTTCATCTAGGCCTCGTAGTACTTCATGCATGAAACGCACGAAAGTTTGGCATGCGTTGCGCAGTCCGAAGGTCATGACTGTGAATTCAAACAAGCCGAACGGGGTTGTAACGGCTGTTTTCTGCGTATCTTCTTTACTTGCCATCGGTATCCAGTAGTACGCTTCCGTGATATCTAGCTTTGAAAAGATTTTCTTGCCATGCAGATGAAAAGTGAAGTCTTGCATTCTCGGTATGGGATATCTATCTGGAATCGTCACAGCGTTTAAACGACGATAATCTCCGCATACGCGTAGCTGTCCATTGCTCTTTCTTACGACATGAAGTGGACTAGCCCATGGGCTGTTAGATGGTTGGCATACACCCATTTCGACCATGCGTTCAAACTCTTTCTTCGCTTCTTTATACTTTTCAGGCGCTAGTGGGCGTGGTCGAGCAAAGAGTGGAGGTCCCGTAGTCTCGATCTGATGCGTTACTTCGTGCTTAGGAGGTATCTTTGTTGATAGGGGCCTGTGTATGTCTGGGAACTTCTTCAGTAGCTCGCTGTACGGATGTGTTTCATTGACTAGATGGATCGCAGGCTCGTTGTAGGGTACTGCAAGCGCTTTTATAGATAATTCTGTCACTGTATCTACCAGTCTTCCTCTGTGAAGGTCTACCATGAGACGATGGTGTCTCAGGAAATCGGCTCCCAAGATTGACTTTTTCGTGTCTGCGATGACGAACGTCCACGTAAAGTTTCTTCGTAGGCCCAAGTTGAGTTGTAGAGTTTTTTCTCCATACGTTGCTATAGTTGTCCCGTTCGCTGCATAGAGGTTATATGAAGCTTGCACCGGTTTGCCCTTTTTCTTTACGGCTAGTACGGATATCTCCGCGCCAGTGTCCACGAGGAAGTGTTCACGACTTTGTCTGTCCGTGACACAAAGGCGGTTACTGGCTATAACATCGACGCCCGCCGCGGTCGATGTCTCTACTAGTTTTTTTCTGACGTCTTGTTTTTTCTTGCGCACGGGGACTCGCATCGGCTCGCATTATCCCCATAGCGAAAATGAAAGCGACATTGCCAGTCAGGATCTTGAGGAGTTCGATGCTTCCTCGACGTCGAACGCGATCTTGCGCCGTTCCTTGAGTGAGATCGGTAGCGTCGGATGAAGGGACGACGGTTTCTGTATGCGCTCCTTTCACGCAGCTCCGCAATCTCTAGCGTTAGTTTTTCAACTAGCCTCGATAAAACTTCGACTTGCCTCATCTCAGCAGGCGTGTCTAGCGATACAGTAGCTATTTCAGGCTTCGGCAGCTTACTTGGGCTAGGTTCCGTCTTCCGTGGCTCCTCCGACTTCAAAGGTTGCGGGTCGGGCATTTTCATGGATATTTTTCAGCGTGCGGGTGTCACCAGTTGTGGCGGGCTATGCAATGCTTTCAGGAAAACTCTCGTGTCGAAATTATCAATTTTATTTACAATTTTCTCTTTGTACAATAGTGCCACAAGACGTATCAAAATCAGACTGAAGGTTGAGTGGTGTGTATTTACTCTATGGGTGTTCTCTATGGCGTGCGTCGCCATGGCGACTGGCTATGTACTTCAGTAATAAAACAGGCATCGAACGCATCGGTTGTATTTATTATAGTTTCATTCGCAAATACCTCATTGGCGACCGAGTTTGATTCCCACGAGACCGCGCGTGCAAAATGGCTATACCTGCTTAAATCCACAAATCCGGAATTGCAAAAATGTATTAAATTGAACAAAATGGCGAATGAATAAAATACGAAATTGCTCATCACGCATCTGGTGGATGACACCTACCGACTTGCGCGGAACTTACTTCTTCCACGAAAAATGGATGAAGTTGAGTTCGACGACCTGATTACTCAACATTTTACGCCTAGACGTTGCCTATGGCAGATCGTGAGAAGTTTTTCGTAGCAAGAAGGGCGGTAGGAGAAGGCGTCGACGAGTGGGCGGTTCGAGTACGTAGACTCGCCGTTCACTGCGGGTTCGAAAATAATCTAGATGGGCAGCTGAGAGACCATTTCATCCTTGGCCTGACCCCGGGTTCGGAACGGAATCGACTTTTCGAACAGGACGCAGCTACCCTGACTTTGCTAAGGCGTTGGAGGTTGCCCGGCAAACGGCGAGCGCGCGACGGGCGCGAGAGGTGGAGCAGGCGAAGAAGAGCGGTAGGAGAAGGTGCGCGAGTGGCGTGCGCCTGCTACCGCTGGCGGCTCCATTTCAGGCTGCCGGGCGGCGATATAAATAACGCGAAGAGGTGTAAAGTGTAATTTTGTAATAATATTTCATATTAGTGGTGAAGGAATGGTGTGTATTTACTCTATGGGTGTTCTCTATGGCGTGCGTCGCCATGGCGACTGGCTATGTACTTCAGTAATAAAACAGGCATCGAACGCATCGGTTGTATTTATTATAGTTTCATTCGCAAATACTTCATTGAGCCAAACAAAAGTATATAACAAACTATTCAATTTTAGAATTTCGAATTTTGTCCAAAAAGTTTCGTGCCCCACACTATGCATAAACCTAATAACATCGACTAGCTCACTCTTTATAAAAACATCAACCACTTAGCTTCATTCGTGTGTGCCGTCCTCCTTGGCACATATAATGATTCTCTCTCCTCTCTCAACGGGGCAACTCTGCTTGGCTGCGTGGCTCGTGATTACCATCATCAAATAATAATAATCAGGTCTTCGTCCTTTTTATGGGGGCGTATCGTTGTGTGACGAGCTGAAACCTGACCTAAAAACTAACGGGGTAACTCACGATCTAAGGCGCCTCCACCACTGTAGCACTTGTGTGCTATCCCTAGCTATAACTCTATCAATTAAACTCGAACTTCCGATATTCCTATTTATTTCTTAGTTAAAATATACATTTTCGTCCGCACCCAACGGCGGATCTCGTCTCAGTCTCTACTTGACAATCTTATTTACAGCCTTCCAACATATAATTTTAAACAGCCTACCTAATTCAAATATTATCATCAGCCAGTTAAGTAGTCCAACGGAGGTTACATCATTACAGTACCTAGTACTAAAATGCAAAAGTCTTTCTTCTTAAATAAAAGCAAAACAAAATAAGATTTGAGTCCCTTAGCCCCCACCCTAAATCCGCTACAGATCCCCTTTTCAGACCAAGTCTCCATGTCTTGACTTTTGACCAGTACCGGTATCAGTGTTTGAAAGTTCGAAACTATACCTACTTTTTAATATAGTTGCTCAAAAAGTGGCGTATTGCAGGGACGTATAGCGTTCGGGATGTGGGCTATTACACACTCGTGCTTTTTTTTTACCTTTCCCGAACTAGTGCGTTCTCTTTCCCAACTGTCAAAATAATGTCTATTAAAAAGAAAAACCAACCATGAAGTTTTTACTAAAAAAGTTTTATGATTCATGCAAATATATTTCTAAAAAGAAGCTACTAATTTGTTTCAATATCAGATTTAATGATTTGATTGAATGAGTTTGGTTACGTTTCATTTCATTAAATTTCATTTTCATTTCATATCAATAAAAAACTTCTACTGAAGACTTGGCTGTATGGGCATAGTTGCCTTTGCCTACCAGAATGGGTGAAGAAAAAAAAACACTGCATATATTCTACGGTTGGCGCCATTTTGATTTTTCAGAAATTTTCTTTGCTTTAGTTGTTTGTTGCACAAAATGAGTAATTTCGACCCTAGTTTTTTTTTATTAACACCACCGGAACTCAGTATAATTGCACAAAATGCTTCGGAGAACATTTTACCGGAAAAGTCAAAAATGTTAAGTTAGTTGAGTTTATTGTGTTTTTATTATTTTATTAAATTGCTTCATTTTGTCGCAACTGTATGAAAAATAGTCGTTCAGCAAACGTGCGGAACCGTCATTGCAACTTGTTCCGACTGTCAACCCTCGCCTTCGGCTGCGCCTCGGCTCGGGTAGCCATTTGTCGGAACTCTTTGCAATGACAGCCTTTCCACACTTGTAATGAAATATACTATATCAATATTGGTCAGAGTGAAAAACGGGGCGCGTTAGCGCCCCGAAAAATTACAGATTCACCATAAAATGATAGCTTAAATTTGCCGCTCTTTGACTTAGCCCCCTCTAGATCAGGGGCTGATTTTGGCGCCCTCTGAAACTGCCGCCCGGGGCGGGTGCCCCCTCTAGATCCGGGCCTGGCAGCAGCTACCACGAGTGCTTACTTGTACTGTCACTGAAAGGGATAAGTTGGATAAACAACCTTACTACTATAGTATTAGGATACATGACCGACGACCGGCAGACGTACGGCACAGCTTTTTCACACTCGTGGTAGGTATTACAAAACTACTTTTCAGCAAGAAGTTTCGAAAAATCTACGAAACGTTTTTTGTGCTAGGCACAAAATAGGACTGGCACTATAGTTGACAAAACAATTCAAATTTAAAATATTTTTTATAGAACACTGGCCCTCAGTATTCTTGTCATTCTTCGTCGAAGACTAGGTGTCATTTCATGAAATTGCAGTATTTTTTCTAAATTGTATACAAATAATTTTGTTAATGTGAGTCCAAAGTAACTAAATCTCCAATTTAGGTTAACTTAAGTTAAGTTTATTCTAAGAAGGTAGGAACCTCCATAATGCGTGAATGCATATCTGTTCACGTTGGGCAAGCTGGGGTCCAAATCGGGAATGCATGCTGGGAGTTGTACTGCCTAGAGCACGGCATCCAGCCCGACGGGCAGATGCCCTCAGACAAGTGCGTCGGGGGCGCCGACGACTCCTTCACCACCTTCTTCAGCGAGACTGGTGCAGGCAAGCACGTGCCGCGAGCAGTGTACATCGACCTCGAGCCCACTGTGATAGATGAAGTACGCACAGGGACCTACCGACAGCTATTCCATCCAGAACAACTCATTACCGGTAAAGAAGACGCCGCCAACAACTACGCCAGAGGACACTACACTATTGGAAAAGAAATCGTTGACCTCGTGCTGGACAGGATACGCAAGTTGTCAGATCAGTGCACTGGCCTACAAGGCTTCCTAATATTTCACTCATTTGGGGGAGGCACTGGATCAGGATTCGCATCTTTACTCATGGAACGTCTGTCAGTCGACTACGGCAAGAAGTCAAAGCTAGAATTTGCTATTTATCCTGCGCCACAGATTTCAACCGCTGTCGTGGAGCCTTATAACTCTGTTTTGACGACACATACTACGTTGGAGCACTCTGATGCAGCCTTTATGGTCGATAACGAGGCAATATACGATATCTGCAGGAGAAACTTGGACATCGAAAGACCAACCTACACCAATTTAAACAGGTTGATTGGTCAAATAGTGTCTTCAATAACAGCATCGCTGCGATTTGACGGAGCTTTGAATGTAGACCTAACAGAGTTTCAAACTAATTTGGTACCATATCCCAGAATCCACTTTCCTTTGGTAACGTACGCTCCTGTAATATCATCTGAGAAGGCCTATCACGAGCAACTATCCGTTTCTGAAATAACTAACGCTTGCTTTGAGCCGGCCAACCAGATGGTGAAGTGTGACCCTCGCCACGGCAAGTACATGGCGTGCTGCATGCTGTATCGCGGAGACGTAGTGCCTAAAGACGTAAATTCGGCCATCGGCATCATAAAGACGAAGAGATCGATTCAGTTTGTTGACTGGTGTCCGACCGGATTCAAAGTAGGCATCAACTACCAGCCGCCGACTGTAGTTCCAGGAGGCGATCTAGCGAAAGTGCAACGCGCCGTGTGTATGCTGTCAAACACTACTGCCATCGCCGAAGCTTGGTCGCGTTTGAACCACAAGTTTGACCTGATGTATGCCAAGAGAGCCTTCGTCCACTGGTACGTCGGCGAGGGCATGGAGGAGGGCGAGTTCTCGGAGGCTCGCGAGAACCTGGCTGCTCTCGAGAAGGACTACGAGGAAGTAGGCATGGACTCCGGCGAGGGTGAAGGCGAAGGATTTTAATTCAAATGATCTTTAATCCGTGAAGGCAAAAATTATGGGGTTAAGGTGTCCTAAGTTATTTAGTGTTAGATGAGGCTGATGTCGTTACATCGGTGCAACCTGCGAGTCGAGCAGGCAATATTATTTACCTACTTAATTGACCGATGTTTATTTGATACTTTTTACACCATTGTGACAATTCCTTGTATATTTGAAATGATAAAGGGGATTTGTAATGATTTTACGATTGAAATGTATATTTCTTTTTCAAATTATATGTTCGTTTTTCTTGTAGTTTTGTTGGCCGATATCCTAACTTACAAAGCAGAGCTAGGTCAGTTCGGTCATAATATCCCTTAACTACTGCCAGAATTCTAATTTAGAATTTTGGCGGCGCCGTCGCTTTCCCCCAGCGTCGCGTTCCGCCTGCGTCGTACAGGGTGTTCCATTCCGTCTCTGACCCTAGGCACAACTGTTATGCTCAGTAAAATTATTTTCCATTTTGTTAGATGATTAGAACTTAGAACTTCTTCTTGGCTTTACGTACGATTGTACCGTTTGAGATTGTACAGTCAATTGTGAAATTATGTAATTACCTACTAAGTGCCTGCTCAACTGTACGTATTACGGCGAATCTGGAGTACGACAGATCTGGAATACGACGAATCTGGAATACGACAAGTAAGGAATCCGACAAATACGGAACAAATCGACAAAAGGGGATCCTGGATGAACCGATGAGTTTACTGGGGGTCTGCCCCCTTTCTGCCTTTGCCCCCTTAGTGTGATCCCCTGGGGGATCGGGCTAGGGGATCTTGGTGGACTCAATACAAAATAAAGATTTTGCTGGAGTAACGTTTTAAACGTTACTCCAGCAAAATCTTGAATTACTCCGAAGTCTTAGGCTGGTATTAATAGTCCTCTGAGATCACCTACTTGAGATCGGTCTCAAGGAGGTGAACTCAGAAAACAAAAATCACCGACTTGAGACATTGGCTTATTAATAAACCTATCTTAGGCGCGAACTTGGTCCTCGATTTGAGTAAAGAATGAACTATTTGAACGAATGATACCATTTAAAGTTCAAAATGTGGTCAAAAAGCTTAAACCCAACTCAAAAGTACTAGGCGCCCATAAATTATAAAGAGACTATTCGAAAAGGCACAACCTAAGTTTGGCCTCCTTTTGGTCCATAAAATTGTCCATGGTCCGGTGTTATTCAGTTGTCAACTTGTCATTTCTATAATAGTCCAGGATTCCACAAACATAAAAGTGATGTTACAAGATATAACACGAACTCTACTCCAAATAGGTACTCGATTATAATAACTAGTGGTTCACCCCGAACTGTGAACTCAGGATGACTAACTTTTTGCTAACCCCATATCCACTCTTCGTCCGATTTGGATTTGGATGTTAGAATTTTAAAATTCTTTTAATTCCATTAAGCCGCCTTTATATTTTTATGACGACACAATCATTCATACATACAAACATACTTCGATCGCTCGTTCAATATGACGACACAATTTTGTAGCGGCACCCTGGTCTAGACAAAAAGGATCAGATCTGACTCGCTTCAGCCATTTTTATTCAGCATTGTTATTCGTTACTTTGGCAACAGAGAGCTTGATCTTGAGTGAGTAACTCAGCATATTAATAAAGCAGCGCTTACTTGAGACCGATCTCAAGTCCTCGACTTGAGTCAAGAATGAACTATTTCAACGACTTGAGTAAAGAATGTACTAGGCTACCATACATTAGAAAGAGGCTAGCCTCAACCTCAGTTTGACCTTCAAAGAGGTTCTTAAGGTGAACAACTTTTTTCATGGTTTCTGTCGAATAAAAGAAAAAACTTTTTCTACTGTCAAACATCAGTCAAACTACGAAAATAATTATTATAAAAATGTCTCGTAAATTCTTGTGATTTTCAGTATATTGAACGTTTTAGTCGGTTATGGATAATAAGTGGCGCCAGAGAGGTTATTTTCAATATTTTGGCCGAAAAATATCACGCCGGAAACTTCCAACAGAGAGCTTGTTCATTCGAGCTTCCGTTATTCGAGCTTCCGTTTTTCGAGCTTCAGTACCTAGCGGACCCAGTTGGATGACCTCTACAAACGAGTTGCTGACAAGACGGGTATTTATTCACTATAATTGTATAAAATATACATAGTTCACGATACAAGTTACAGATATCGTCTAGTTCACGAAACAAGTTACAGATATCGTCATTTAGGTCTTTAAAATACCCCATCATCAACGTTTTTTGCCCATTTAATATAACTTTAGAGGTTATGTTTACGTAGAGAAAGTAGCAATTTGCCAAGCGAATTTATAATAAATTATAGAGCGACTGCAAACCTAACGTTTGATCGTTGCGCACATCATTCTACTACATTAATGTTTTATTTTGATTACAGGAAAATCAGAAAGTACCTACTGTCCGACGCATAATCGACGAAGTTAGGGCGTTATGATAGGAGGGATAAAAACCAAGGCAATTTTAAAACACCAGCTTTGGTCCCGAAACCTGGAATAATGTGTGGAGAATGAACACATAAAATGAGGGGAAGAATACTCGACTCAGCGCAAATTCATGTCAGGTGTAGAAATTTTAGATGATGATTAGGAAACAATATTGTATTAATAAATATGTTACAACTCACCCAGGCTTGTTTATTTTCCGATTAAAAAAAATTTAGATAATTATGTAACATTAATGAAGGTCTTCCCTATTCAGATTTATCTTCAAGTATCAACTTAATTTACTGAATACCCACTACTCGTATGAATGATACCACACCCTCAAGTTTTCCTTACTATATCCGCTTTATATTTTATGCATGCCTAGTAACCTCATGGTCCAACTGGGCTTTGAAGAAACTAGGTACGAGTAAAGAGGTTTGAATTGTATGTTGTGCTGCCATCTACATGATATGTATCATACTACATGAAACTTTCTGTCACCAATCGCCTTAGAAGAGATTCCGGATGTTTATGCACGCCTAATACCTTCAGACCATTGACATGACGTCATTCACGTTACAGCACTCAAATTCTATTGTACACACGACAGCACGTCAAAGTGTACACTTTTGTTGTAAAGTCGCCCGTAACGTAACCGAGTAGAGTGCTAGCGTGTAAAGGTCGACGTGTTGTCGTGTGTACGTGCGTTTCACGAAATAATTCCCTTGGATTGTACAAAAATAGTCCCTATTACATCGTAATAAGAGTTTCGTCAAGGGAACTCTTTCGTGAAACGCAATATTACCCGGATTTTCAGTAAGGAAAGAGTTGAAATATACTTTCTGCCTTTTTATTAGTGTGTGGTGTAGTTTCTTACAAGATTATGGGAGCCTGCAAATAGTAGTTTTTCTTTGAAATTAAAACTTAATTTTGACAACACTTCTGTATTTGGCCAAGTACAAGCTCGTAGCTTCTGATTCTACCATGCCTTTATAGGTAGTATTTGAGTTTTAGATGGTGACGCGGTGGTGGCATAATGGGTAGAACAATGGACTCGGAATCGAGGCATCCTGGTTCATACCACTCCCTGACTGTGAAGGAAAACATCGTGAGGAAACCGGAGCGTCTGAGGCTATATACCAAACTAAACTCAAACTTAGTTCCAGCTTATTTTTTTAAACCTCAGCTCTTCGGAGTTCTTTCTTGGTAATATGACTGTGGGGCTCTGAACTGCTGGAGTTTTGCAGCTCGAAGAACTCGGGCTGGTAGAAACACTTTCACGTCGAATGACGACGACAAATCATTTCACACCACAAGGTCCCTTTCCACGTAACTTCCGATGTCGACGATGGTCCTAAGTATATTGTTAAGCTGCAACTTCTTGCGGTAGGTTCGCTTTGGATGCGCGCTGACTAAACATCATTTTTGTATATTAATTATCAAAGAAAATAATTCCCCTTCTTGCTTTGCGTAGTCAGGTAATGAAAAACACGAACTTGAGTCGGCTATCGCCTGCACTTGGAAATGACAGTCGCAAGTCTGGTCTCAAGTAGGTGAACTCACGTAAGATTGTGTCTATTAATATGCCAGCGACTCCGGTCTCAAGTAAGTGATCTTACAGCTTCTTAACATTTTATGCATGCCTAGTACTCTAAACCACGTTGTATTGAAATTGAGACGTCACGGACTGTCAAAAGATGAATGACTCACTCAATTCCGAGCTCAAGTCGGCTCTATTAATATGGCGTCGACTCAAGTAAGTCGACTCACTCAAGCAAGTCGGCTAATGTCAATGTCAATCTCAAGATCGTGTCTATTAATAAGCAGACAGCTACTCAAGTTTGACATTACCCAAGGCTTGACATTTACCTCCTTGAGATCGATCTCAAGTAGGTGAACTCAGACGACTATTAATACCACCCTTAGGATTGTTAGGATACACAATTTTCATATGCGGCAAACTTTTACAAGAGCCAAAACACTAATTATTTATGCAAGTCTTATCTTGATTGGCGACAACATTTTGCTGGAGTAATGTTTTTAAAGCGTTACTCCAGCAAAATATCTATTATGTAATTTTTTCTGTAATTACAGGACACACAAATTTCATATCTTGCTTACATTTACAGGAGACGATGCACTAATTTTATATGTGACTCAAATCTCTGTTACCTAGTTAAGATTGACGACCAAATTTTGCGTGGGTAAGGCACACCAAATTTCGCTGGGGTAACGCACATCGCGGGCTTGTCCACGCGGACGGTACAGTGTCTGGGGCATGATTAGATGGAGTAGGCTTACCCATTTTGACTTTGTGGGCTCTAAGCTGAGAGGACACTATAGGTGCGTACATACTCAAACGATTATAATTAAACTTACCGAAAATGGGCAGAGAAAGCCCGCGTCGCCTGCGGCAAGGCCGGAACGAACCTGAAACCAAAACAAACCAGAATTTAAGCACCTTACCCCTTACCCAGGTTTTACACGACCTAGTAAAAAAAAACAAATTTAATGATATTGAAAGATACTAAAATTCTCTCTCAATTGGTTTCATTTGAAGGAATGAAAATTATTCGAAGTCATTGTTTCAAAAGGTGCGATTTTTCTGATGCTGAGTGTAGTATAATGACTAAATACCTAACCTATGCCCTTTTAGATAAAACACATCGATTTAAATAAAACATTATAGAACCGCTCGGGCCACATGATTAACATAGAGACGCATCGCACAATACAAGTGTGATACAAAACTCGAAAAAGTTTTTCGGCAAGCGTAGGTAAGTATAACAAAGGCAAAGTTACGCTAACATCCCCATTATTTTCTCGCTCGTTCTACGAAAACAAAGCATTTAATAACAAAAAGAAAAATATAACATGAAATCTGAGAGCATCAGTCAGACCCTTTTGCTTAACTTTATGTGGCAAAATAATATGAAAAGTTCACCAGCTTTTCCGTGGAAAAATATTGTATTATAATGTTGGTAAGACGAAAATACATAACTTAGATCTCAAAATTAAAGCGGGTATAAGAGATGGAACGGGAAAACTGAAGATGGACCAAAGGCAATCACAAGACTTCTTTGACCTAAAATATTACAATCACTGATTACAATACATTGATAAACTAACTTCAAACTGGCGGTTTTAAACATAAAATCGACACAGAGCTACTTTTACTTTATGATCGCGTAAAATCTGTGTCATAATCATAATTGAAAATCGATGAAGATACAATGAGATACAAAATCGATAACTAGGTATAACAGGAGTTTCATTTATCATTCGAATGAAAGGTCGGCCTTCCACTTTTGCCTTTGCTAGGGCTGCCAGTCGCCAGTGTATTGTGGCCAGTCGCCACGTAGGTATTATAATGCCATCCGTACAATTTTTTTAAGACTGATGTAGGTATGTACCCTCCAGATAAAATTGCTGATCTGATAAAAAATTAATAAAACTGCCAGTTTCTCGTCCATACATTGTTTGTGATTGATCTCTTTCAATTTTTAATATCTTTATTTATATTATAAACTACAATACCTATTCATATTTATCATAGTTACATTAAATAATATTATTATTACCATTGTAATGTTATTATTTTAGGGGTATATACTATCTTTTGCCCGCGACAGCGTCCGCGCAGACTTTTTTTTTCTAGTGAGTTTTTCCGTTGTTTTAATAGTTATTCTGTTATTCGGGGCGGAGAGAAATACAACAAATCAAAAATCATAAAAATCCCGTTCTCGAGTTATAAATGGTGTAACTAACACGACTTTGTTTTATATGTATATTAAGATTATTATTTCAATGTTGTCTGTGATTTCTTTAGTGATTTGAACTTTTACTTTAATATCCAAAATTCAAAATCAAATTACTTTTTGTTCCAAGGGATTAAAAAGCAAGTTTAGTCCCTGTGTCCCTGTTTGCCGGAAACTAGTTCGTTTCCCGCAAACAGGGACTAAAGCAGCTTTCTTTCGAAGAGATGTGATAAAAAAAAATCCTTTATCGAGGCAGTGGCAACCCTAGTCTGGTCCACCGGTCGGCTGGCGCGCGCCCAAAGGCGACAAGGCCCTCTCAAGGCCTTTGCTGTCGTGAGAAGCCTCACACGGATGCTCTGCGCCAAATACGCCGTCGAAGTCTCATTTTGTGAACGGGTCATTCTTTGAGAGGTCGATTTTTTTGGTCACACCCTAGTATCTACTAAACTATACATCACACAGTACTAAATTAGCACTTAATCGTCTACTTAACTAACGTTCCATTGAGGCATATCAAATAAAATCAATATTTCATAGAGGAAATTGCCTAAATATCCCTTTGAAGGTCAAAAAATGGGTGATTTTGCGAGTATTTTGCATGTCACACGCGTGTGGGCCTGGTATGTTTTTGTACTATGCTAATTTATACCTTTCTAAATGCCCAATGAGTGCCTCTATCCAATCTATCCAATCCAAAAAAAAAAACTGTTCAATAACAAAAAAAATATACATCACAGTCTAAACTCTAATTTTTTATTCGAGTCCACGGAATGACAGTTGCTAGTATGGTACTGACAGATAAAGCCTTTGTAACAACTGTCATTCCGTGGACTCGAATTAAAAATTAGAGTTTAAGCAGGCGGGACCAATCAAAATCTGGCCAAGGATCAAACATAAAATAGTCCCGCCGGCAAAGAATGTGACGCAGTTTTTTTTTTTTCAGGTTTAATAACAGTTTTTTACTTTACATTTTTGGGTTTCTTTCGTAATAAACTTTCGTAATAAATCCGGTAGGCTATGGCCCGCCGACAATTAAATTATTATGTTCTATTCGAAAGAAAGTTTTCAGAAGACAATGTAAAATCCTACCGTTATTTAAATCAGTTAATACCTACCCACGCGAAATTTTAATCAAAACGAGCAGTGATTACAAATCGAATCGTCAAGTGGCTTGGGGAGATGTTTGAACTTCAATATAATTTATAGATCCGCAATGGGCCTAATTGAGAACCCTTGAAGTTTGTATTTAACTCGTGCGTCTTTTTGGGTTGCATATTCTTATTAATTTTTTTACTTAGTGTAACACAGGCGCGTTTTATCGGTCGGTGGCACCGCATGCGTTATTGCGATATCTGTTATCAGTACATTTTGTACTAGGAACGTTGCGGCGTTATTACCGCTGCAGTGTGTAACTCCATGGCCATCCTAATACAAAATGTACTAAAAACAGATATCGCAATAACACATCGATAGATAAAAACGCGCCCTTAAAGGCACTTTACTTGATTGGTTGAAGTTTTGTACAATTTTATCGCATAATAACACCGAACTTATATTTGAAGAATAATGAATGTCCTAGTTTACACATTAAAGCCTAGCGTCCATATACAGCGGATCGGGGCGGGCCGGGCCGGGCCGCAACGCAACGCAACGTTGGGGTGCGTCCATCTAAGCGCATCGAGGCGGATCGGCGCATCGGCTCGGCGGATTTTTTGGTGTTGCCACGTTGTCTAGTCACAAATATTGTAACTTTTGAGCCCTCGTTGTGACTTTTTGTGACATTGCCTAAATTGTAACTTTTTGATGTCTAGTCGATTGAGAAATTTTCAACAGATTGACATTATTTTGTATGATTGAGACTGAAATTTTCGGTCGCGCTGACGCGCGCTCATCTCACTCTGAATATACTATGGGTAAAATAATTATAGGGTATGGTAAGTACCTACCTATAGTTTCAGGTACGGTCGGCTTTTATGCCATTTTGGCTCTATGTGGCCCTTGGCTGCAAAAAAATTGCCAAGCCCTATTCATTCATGCCAAAATTACAGACTATTTTATATTAGGGATTTCATGCACTTTAAAGTAATAAAATTGATAATAAATACTCGATGACAATATTTTTTTTTTACTTATCCAGTGAATAACACGAAGTATACGTAATATTTTTTCATTTCAATATTTAGTTACAAAAAAATCCCGCGTTAAGTTACGTCCAACCTGCGTCCAACTGGATCCGAAACGGAATAATTGAACGAGCGAGCGAAGCGAGCAAAGTTCTCCGAGTCTACTGGAACAATAGGGCGTTTGTGAAAACAATAAACTTAACAAAACCAAAAATCAACTTCTAATACTTCTGCTGATATTTCTTCATCATCATGATCGGTTAAGGGTGGACGATAGCAACGTGGCGGAAAATTCAAAATTTTCACAGATTTTTACGTTTTGTAGCTAAACTGAGCTATTTTTGTTCAGTGATTTTTCGTTAGCGGCAATAAAACAGTATTTTTTTCATTATTGTAAACTACAGAACAACAATAATTCAGCCGATTAGTATGTGTTCTGGTCTATGAAGCAGTGGCACTGCCCAAAAAACTTATCGTAGACCAGAACACATAATCGGCTGAATTATTGTTGTTCTGTTGTTTACAATAATGAAAAGAATACTATGTTATAGCCGCGAACGAAAAATCGCTGAACAAAAATAGCTCAGTTTAACTACAAAATATAAAAACTGTGAAAAATTTTAATCTCCCGCCACGTTGCTATCGTCCACCCTTAAGGCTGGACGATAGCATCCAATCTTATTGCATTTTTGTATTTTGTATTTGATAGCAGCGTGGAGGGTAATTCATTTTTTTTACAGTTTTTTCAATTTTGAAGCTAAACTTTACTGATCTATTCGTACTGAGCGTTTGTTCAGCGATTTTTCGTTCACGCCAATAGCATAGAATTCTTTACATTATTATAAACAAGAACAACAATAATTCAACCGATTATGTATTCTGGTCGACAAATGGCAACACTCGCGCGCATTCGCATGCGCGAGCATGCTGCTGCCCCTGCGTCCACTAGGCGCATCGGGGCGGGCCGCACCGCCGGCAAAAATCCGCCGGCAAAAATATTGCGTTGCGGCCCGGCCCGCCCCGATCCGCGCTAGTGGACGCACTTCCATACAAAATATAGGCAGGCGGATTTTTCCGTTGCGGCCCGGCCCGCCCCGATCCGCCTAATGGACGCGAGGCTTAAGGCTGGAAGATAGCAGCGTGGCGGGAAATTCAAAATTTTCACTTTTTCTTCAGCGATTTTTCGTTCGCGGCAATAACATAATACTCTTCATTATTGTAAACAACAGAACAACAATAATTCAGCTTATTATGTGTTCTGGTCTACGACAAGTTTTTTGGGCAGTGCCACTGCTTCGTAGACCAGAACACATAGTCGGCTGAATTATTGTTGTTCTGTTGTTTACAATAATGAAACAAATACTATGTTATTGCCGCGAACGAAAAATCGCTCAACAAAAATAGCTCAGTTTAGATACAAAATATAAAAATCTGTGTAAATTTTGAATTTCCCGCCACGTTGCTATCGTCCACCCTTAACTGACATACGCCGGTGGTCCATCATTTTTAAATTTATTGTCATTTTACTTCGACTATTTGATATCTACTTTTAGCGCAGTAGGTAGGTATCAAATTTTAGTAGGTATGGAACAGCTGATATTTTTTTCGAGATTTCGAAGTTGGTCCCATAGAAAAAGTTGGTCGTATTGATGTATGACAGGACTTTTCTGTAACACCCTGTAAATTTCAATAGACATTATTACTCGGATTACTCGGTTTATCCCCCTTCCGACGCATGTGACCAAAAATCCCTATAGCACATTCACCGCCTACAGTTGGCCTACAGTCACAGTGAAACGACAATAAACATAGATGCTCTTTTTTGTGAATATTATATTAGTATCTAAGACCCTAAAAAAAACTCTTAAAGTCAAATAAAAAAAAAAACAAAAACCAGTATAATTTTAAAAAAGAAACCTTAAGACGAAATACGAGGCACAACTAGCGCGCGCCAATGAAAAAAAATCATATCTTTTTTTGGATGCGCTTTTAGCAAAAAATGCTCCTGCGATTTCTCAACGCGAGTATTAACTATTATTAGGACCTAAGGTTTGGATTCCAGGATTGCATTCTTAAGTTCTAGGATCTGGAATCCAAACCTTAGGTCTTAAAAATAGTTAAGCCTCGCGTTGAGACATCGCAGGAGCGTTTTTTGCTAAAAACGCATCCAAAATAAAGATATTATTTTTTTTCATTGGCGGCGCTAGTTGTGAGACGTATTTCATCTTAATAGAGCCTTACGAGTATAACTTGTAAATGACAAAAAGTGGCTGAAAATGTATGGGGGTGATTCGGGTAGCCCTCGGTGTCAGCTATCTAGATTTTCTCGCTTGACATCTATGTTTGGGCCACCCTGTAGAATATCAGCGTTCAGAGAGGAGTAGAATTTAAAATTAATAACTCGCGCACCCCCGGGCCGTGACGAAAAAGACTTTTCAATAAAGTGTAAACCTTTTTCTTTTAGGTATACTTACTAAAACAAAGTGAAGAAGAGGGTGGAGGCGGGCTTAAAGATTCAATTTTAATGGCGTCGCACAGCGCAATGGGGAGGCGGCCGGGCGGATTTTAATTCGTGTTTGAGTAAGTAATTAATAAGAAAAACGCAATCGGAACTGAGCGAGGAAGTTCCAGCCACTTTTACACTTTCCGGGCGTGACAATTTGCCGGAAAAACATCCGTCTCGTAATAGGGGATTTTCTGATAGCTCATAAGTTGCAGTTCCAAATTTGTAACTACAGGGTGCACTCTAAGTCAATAGCGTAAAAAATGGAGCGAAAAAAATATCAGCTGTTCCATACAAAAGGTCGACTCAGTACTACGCCAAATGTATGAAACAGCTGATATTTTTTTCGATCCATTTTTTTCGACACCTAGTACAAGTTGTTTGTAGTGATCAGTAGACAGCCTACTTTCGCTATCGACTTAGAGTGCATCCTGTAGATGTCACTGACGAGACATGTTTTTTTTATGCCAGTTGCGCTCGTTGTACATCGTAGATACGTCCAAACACATTTAGGTATTAGTGGTGGAGCAAAATTTTGTGTTTCCGGTTCTACAATTCACTCATACAAGAACATTATCTTTATTGCAAAGTCGTGCACCAAAATGGAATGACGTCTACGACGATGAAAGATGAAGTCACAGAGCAATGAAGTGAAGAAGTATTTTCGATGTAGTAAGCACTAATTTACTCTGTGATAGATAACATGTCGTATCAACGCCATCTGTCACAGCTTTTAGAACTTGTTTTTTTATAGCGGTCAGAAAATCCCTTATTCAGTGGCAAGTATCAAGAGTGGTGGCCGATTCAGTAGAGCTCATGCAACTTCGCTCACCTCGAGTCTCTCAAATCTTTTTATAAAGTTCAATTAATGTAGCGTGGCGGGGAAACAAACATTTTAAAGTTTTTTTTTATCAATTGTAGCTATAATTGTTTTAATCAGCAGAACAAAAATAAGAGCCCAACGATCGGGAACTTGTTGTTCTTATTTTCGCCCTGTCAGCAAGATACCTATACTGCCGTGCTAAGAAGAAATTCGGCTAAGCGACAAATGGCCATTTTTGAGTTATCAACATGGGCGTAATAAGCAGACAATTCCGCATCGACCCATCTTGGAATCATATTTTTATCGTTATTCGTTTGAGAGATAAGCTAAGCATTTTCGGGGTTAAGTGCAGTGTTTTTTGGGTTTTCATAAGAAAAAACGTAGTTATCTTACATTACTAGACAATAACAAAGTTAAACTACTTAAACTATGATGTTACTTAGTATTATTAATAATATTTTATAGGCTATAGTACAGAAAAAAACCGCAAAATACTTATACTTACATAAAACGCGGCTAAGCTGCTTAAACTTTTTTAATACGTAGTAAAATATTTAATACAAAAACTGACATCATAAGCAAGAAAGCGGCAAAACAACAATCATACGAAAAAAAACCGCAAAGTGACTTTTGCGTATTTTTTTCCTATTATTATAGTGGTATTAATGAATCGAAGTCCTTGTAAAAAACACGGTCACGGTGTTTTTACTTATGATAATTGTAAAATATTTACTATTAAAGCTGAACAGAACACGGCTAAAGCACAATACTACGTAAAAAAGTGGCAAAGTAATTTTCATCGACCGGTGGGACCCTGGATCGCGGGGGACGCCGCGGCGGTGCGGCGGTGCGGAGAGGGGCACAATGAAACATGATCGATTAGTACGGGTGGTAACACCATGAGAAGCGCGCCTACACATGCATACGGCGCACCGCATTTTTTGGCGCCAAATCTTAACATACGGTAAATCAGTAGGTTTAATAAGAAGGGTATCTCTAAAAGTAAGCGTAAAAAAGCCGAGCAGAACAAAATAACTAGACGGGTATTAGGTACCTACTTAAAACTTACTTCATTCATGTAAGTAAAGTTTGTATTCGTTTCTTAAGGATGCGGTTGCGGCTAAGTACCTATGTCTCTTCAAATTATAAATTAATTATTTTAATCTTACTAGTTAGGCAAAGTAGTGGTAGCCCAGTAGGTAGAACAATGGACCCAGGTTCGATTCCCGTGTGCACTCTATTTACGTACGTTACGGGCGACTTTGCAACGAAAGTGTTAACGTGTACGTGCTGTCGCCTGTCGTGTACCTACGAATTTGTTTATTTTCAAAGTACCTACCTACTTTGTGTCGCTAGCTGTGAGTGTGCAGGGGCCTTAATCTGTAACGCAGTAGTGTCTCGATAATTTTCCAGTTGTAGGTTCCGATTACGATTTATTAATGCTGTCTGTCCTTTTGATGTTTTTTTTCTAGTTCCTACAGAGCAAAAAATATTATTCTGAATCTAATTATATAGTTTCAATTTGCAGGTTGTAGGAGAAAAACGAGGAAAACCCAGTTTTGTCCTTCTACTGGGAACCTATCGACACGCCTATCGACTTGAGGTCGCTATATATTTTTTCCAATAGGGTCCTTGCACCTAAAATCTTGCACATTCAAACTAAAACATATTTCTTTGTCCTAACTAAAGTTATGTTTGCCTTAAGGCGCTGGACATAGTGAATTAGCCCGCGCGCAAAGAAAAATGCACAAAGTCGATTCCTGTATCAAATACAATAAAAATATCGAAAATGTTCACATATCAAACCCTAGAATTAGGTGAGACCTATCTAACACAGCCAGTTTCATATTGATATCCATAAAAGATTGCAAGATATTTTGTTTGAAAAAAAGTGCGCCGTTCAAGCAAAATATCTTTCAAGAAAAACGTTTATGATGTCAACACGAAACTGGCTGTTTTAGATAGGTCAGACCTAATTTTAAGGTTTGATATGTGAACATTTTCGATTTGTATCTTGTATTTGATACCTACAGGAATCGATTTTGTGCATATTTTTTTTGCGCGCGGGCGATTCACTATGCCCCGCGCCTTAACTAAGTTATAACGACCACTTAGTGAGTAAAAATATTTGTTTTTGAGTTTTGATTTGTATAAATTGCACCGAGGAAAAAACTCGGTGCAATTATGCCAAACACAAGAATGTCGACGCCAACAACCTCAACGTCACGTCAAAGTAAAAGAAAGATCAACTGTGCCGCTCGTGGAGCCGAAAGTTGTGAACGATTTGGAGGAAAGGCGGAAAAAAATTGCAACCAAAAACTAAGAATGGAAAAAGTATATTGGCCAGGCTACATACCATAGATTTAAAAAATGCACGTCTAGATTCAGAGAATGCATTAATGTCGCACGAAATATAAAAACAAGATGACAACAAAAATAAAAGTGAATAAGATTTAATTATTGCTATCAAAGAAGAACTGAGTGAAAATGAGAAAAAAAAAATCTTCTAAGCAAAGAAAAAGAAAATTAAACAAAATTGAACGGAAAAAAAAGAAAAAGAGCAGCATATCGAAAATTACAAAGGAAAAGAGGACGAAGAAAATGGGATAGACGAACACAAACAAGAAAGTAACAAAAACAAAAAATACACTGACTTATTGGAGCTCCACAAATTCTGGAAAACTTAATTGTCAAGTAACATAAAAGATTTAACTTGGTAAGTAATTTTATTTTAGTTTAAGGATTGCTAAAACGCAACGATGATGCGTAGATATCTATTACAAATTACAATTGAACTGATGATTTTGCATAAATAAAAGATTTAAAAAAATATGTTATTAGTTTTTTATGTCTAAACTTCCATTAAAAGTTGGCTTTAGCCCCAATTATTTCCAAATAACTTAGTTATCTAACGACATTTTACTAAGTAAAAAGACGGTTTCCCGTAATAGATGAGTACTTTACCGTCTTTTTAATAAGTAATTACATATAACTTTTAATTTAAAAAATATAATACTAACAAAAAAGGCGGCTATGTTACTTAACGGCTGTATTACGTTTTAAAGTTTAACTACTTTTAAATCAAATAAGAAGCTAAACAGCGGCTAAGTCACTTTGCCGTTTTTTTTCTTATGATTAGCCTTTAACTTCTTAGGCTAATAATTTTACTATAAAAATCATACGCAAGACAGCGGCTAAGGTATACTTAACGGTCTTTTAATGTAGTATTTATATAAACAGAATAATTAAATTGCTAAGGAAAACCTGAAATTTGCTATTTTAAAATACTCATATTAACTTTTTTTTAACGTTAATAGTGCAGATAGATGCTAAATAATATGTTCTACTAAACAAAATTGATAAACTTGAACTAATTATGAAAATAACTTAGAAACTCAGTTTCGCGACGTTTTTGTGTTTTTCTCGAAAGTCACTTTTGTCGCTTAGCCGAATTTCTTCTTAGCACGGCAGTATAGGTATCTACCTATTATCTTGCAATATGCTTAGGAGGACCATACTCTCTCTCTTTCTCTGGCCTTTGCCCAGCTAGAGGGACATGTACACTTATAGAGGTTAGAATCTCTGACATCTTACTGGATTTAACCAAATTCAGCCAAACCAAATGTGCTAAACCTTTAAACTAATACCTGAATTTGCTTATTGTAATTATTTTACAGGCTGACACACTTTATCACAAATGGATGACTTTATTCGTCCACGCTGTCACATGATGAGCTAAGCTCGACCGAATATGTTATGTGTCCTTTGTGATGATTATTACAATATGCCCGTTATTTCATTGCATGTGTAATTTATTTTTGGAATGCTAAAAGATTCAGAAAGATGATTTACTAGCTCACTCCTTTACTTTGTTATAATTATAATTATTGACATCTGAAGTAGGAATCGAAGACGGAACCGAAGACCTAATTCTTACTGAACCAAAGACCTAGTTCTAGGTATTTTTGGTTGTTTGTATTTGTATCTATTTAAAATAACATAGGTATGAATTCTATGAATTGGATAATTTAATGGCTGTGAAAATATTGAAAAAATGGACCCGTTCTTTGACTCGCAAAATTGCGAAGAGCGTTCAGCGCAATTTTATTCTAGAACTTTTCTCTTCGAGGGGCGAGCATAGTATAATTGCCTTTTAAAATATTTGGAGGCCACGCAGACTCTCCCAACGTTTTTATAAAGGTCTACTTTCATCGAGGACCGGGTAAATGAAAAATAAGTACCGTCGTCGGATATCATTTGGGTGTTCACGAGCCGCTATTAGGTACTGACGACGGACCGAATAAAGTGTTAAAATAAAAATAATGTTATACTTCACCGGACATAGGAATCCTACCTCTTCTATAATTTATAGATAAAAATAGCTTTTGCCCGCGGCTCCGTCCACGTGGACTACAGAAAAAGGATAGGTATGTGATTTACTTTGCTCCTAAGTTTAAAAGCATGATAATATGTAGCCTTCGTGTTATTCTGATGTCTAAGCTATCTATTCTAAATTTCATCCAAATCCGTTCAGCCGTTTAAGCGTGAAAGAGTAACAAAAACACTCACTCACTCACAAACTTTCGCATTTAGGATATCATATAAGTGGGATTTTGCCTGCATCTTCGTCCGCGCGTAACAATTTTATTGTATAATTTTTCCCTGTTATCGATCTCGGCGCGGACGAAGTCGCGGGAAAAAGCTATAAGTTATGGCCTTGGATTGCAATAAAAGTTTTTTTTATTATGTTTCTTTTAACTTCGGGAACAGTGCAATTTTCAAACAATTTGTATGTTCTATGTCTATCAATGCCTCTATCTTCAATCAATTATTCTAGTTTTCCCACGTCAATTATCTTATGCTGCGAGTGTTCTTTGAAGGCTATTAATAGCTCCGTGGAATTAATAGTCTTTTTCCTCATAAAATCGTTTTTCCCAAGAAAGGCTAATAATTGTCTTAAGTAAAACATTTTTATCCAAGCTAATCTTCTCGTCCTAATATGCTTCTAATCGTTTTCAAGTTTACTTACTATCATTTCCATAATTTCTGCCTATACTAAGTAGAGATATTTTTGACAAACCTACAAAATATCGATGTTTCAGAAAAGTAAGTGTGGATGGATGATGGATAGATGGATGGATGGATGTTTGTTACTCTTTCACGCTGAAACGGCTTGACGGATTTGGATGAAATTTGGAATGGAGATAGCTTATAGACATCAGAATAACACATAGGCTACATATTATCACGCTTAAGTAAAGCACATATTATCCTTTTTCTGTAGTCAACAAAGACGAAGTCGCGGGCAAAAGCTAGTCAATAAGAACCCAAAAATGGTCTAAATGGCCATTAGGCGACAGACACGGAAAACATTATGTCAACGCTTTCATAGGGGACTTAATTATTTTCCTCATCCCTTCTTAAACGTAACAGCACATAAGTAAGAATTACATCGTTAGTAGGTTCTATACAAACTTGAACAAAGGTAAGGTTGTCCGATATATCTTGGTCCCTTGGAATAAAGCCCAAGCTTCAACTGAAAGAATAAATATCGGTTAAGCGCTGAAATGCGCGTTGTTCTTCCGGCCTTTGAAATAAAGGATACAATTGCTTAGGTTGCTCCTATAGGTGGGTGTACGAAGGGTTGAGAGCTAAGGGCACCTTGTGAAGAGGGTTTAACGACCATAGTTCACGGTGTTGGCAGCTTGTCCCGTTCACAAAGCGTCACCCTGTGTGCGAATATTATTATTACCTACCTACAGCGTAATTTAGTCTTGTTTTTCCCAAGCCCAAGCGCAAAAAATCGATAAATATTAAAATCTGTTTGATCAGGATAGGTTTAGTTTGCAATAATTAACTTTAGAGATACCAAAGGTATTTACAAAATTTTTGCAGAGTAAGCCCTTGTTAAAAAAAAATTAATGAATGACAGTTTAAAAAAACTAAAAAAACACGCTTTTATAGCTAACCGAACTAAAAAGTAGAAAATTATTTTTAATAACAAAGAGTTTAAAATTATAAGAAAATTTAAGTTATTAATAGAATAATTCAATTCAGAGTAAAAAGCGACCTCCCAAATTGAAATTCCTCTATTTACGTGACACGTCCGTGTTTGGGCCACTGACTTTCATATACTATTATGTGTACGGTCGGCCACAGTCTAGGATACCCCATGGCAGTTCTTACCGCGCGCGGCATAAGGGCGCCAATCGAACAAAAAGGGGTATCCGAGCGTGTGGCCGACTGTACCAAATTTCAACTCAATCGGTTCAGTAGGTTCGGAGCAAATTGGGTGTGAGTGGTTTGACAGATAGACAGACGCACGAGTGATCCTATAATGGTTCCGTTTTACCCTTTAGAGGTACGGAACCCTAAAAATCATAACATCTAAACTACAAAAAAAAAACAATTCTGTTATCCCGTTACAGTTTGCAATTGATATGTTTCTAAGCACTAGAAGGTTTTGATTTTATTATAATAAATTGGACTCAACTCTAAGTGAAAATTATAATTGATGCCAGGCATGAATATTCTATGTTGATCCAATAGTCAGACAAAGAGAACGTAAAATACTCGGGCAGAGATGCAATCCCTAACCATGGATGGAAATGAATATAACGTTCTCGTGTCGGCTCCCATTACCAGAGAGAAGAAATAAGAAGAGAAAGAATCAGTCACTCATAGCGGACACTCTAAAAACTCTAATATCAGGGGTGGCCACTGCCACAGTAGAACTAGAATCAAGAGGCTGTTGGTGGCTAACCTTTTACCTATTTTGTATGGGGGTAAAATTGACGTACCCCCATACCGCGGATGAAAGGAAAAACCGATCAAAACTAAATAAAACCGAAAACCACAACCCGACTCTTTCCGAGGGCGGATCCCTGTACATCAATTATACCCTCTAATTAATAAAAAAACCGGCCAAGTGCGAATGGGACTCGCGCACCAAGGGTTCCGGACCATTATTCTATTCATTTATTTGGAAGAAAAATTTAAAATACGTGTCGGACTCAAGCGTGACCACCTATATTTTGACCTCTGGCTCTTCATCTTCTTTGTCATAGTGGGTTTCTAGTTCACCCGTCACGCATTGCATTCTCGATGCAACTCGACAATCATTTTTCGCTTTGTACGCGACTTTTCCACCAACACCTTTAAAACTTTTTCCCGCCTACTTTCGACCCATTTGATTGTCCACATATCCTCCATTCGTCATTATCTCATTGACTGATACCTCCTTTGAAATTGTTTTAGCTGGGCAAGCCTACTCACTCTAAAACAATCACATAAAAGTAATGCATAAATAAAAAACCAGTTTTATCACACATGTCGCTTCCTATGTGTTGAAATTGCACAGCCGCAGTGTCTCCGGTAAATGGTTATGTCATTCACTTAGGTGCAAATAGCCAATGAATGTTGATCTTTATTGATTTGCTTTGCTCCTGAGTAAATCAGCGTGATGATTTTTTTATAGGCTCCAAGCGACTTCAGTCCTGAGTATTTTGATATAAATTACAACCTGAGACGTCCAAGCTTTCTTGAGAAAAAGGTCTTGACAGACAGACAGACAGACGGACAACAAAGTGATCCTATAATGTTTCCGTTTTACCTCTAGAGATCTGGAACCCTAAAAATGGGAATGCAGTAATATTGTGGGTGAAATATTACCATAGCATTATGAGGAAACAACCTGCTTTTGAAGTCATCACTGTCAAACTATCTTGTGGTTTTTTACGATAAATTGAGGAAAAATCCCTTTAAAGCCTTCCTGCCAAGCATTTGATTCACGATTTGACAAAAGCTTGACACGCAATAGCACATTATTACATTAGATTATATTAAACAATAATGTATTAACCCAGTATTAACCCATGATTCACTACGCCTTGCCGAATTACAATAATTGGCCTTGTTACACTTCACCTATGACGTTTCATCCAATGTCACTTAAACTAGACTTCATTTAACCAAATGACATTACACCTTTGGTTCATTTCACCGAATGTCATGAGTCCGAGAGCTTATTTAGGAATTGTTTAGTCTAATGTTGTTTTATCTAGATGTCATTTGATATAATTTTGGCGGCCCCCTCGCTTTCCGCCAGCGTCGCGTTCCGCCTGCATCGCGTTTTCATGGCGACGCCTCGAGGCTCGTTTTACTGGGGTTCACTACGAACCCCATAATGGGTTCACTACGCCTTGCCGTGATAACTTCATTAATTCAGCTACACTTTTTCCAGAAAAATGTTTAACAAAGTTTACATTTGAGGTTTTGCTGAATTTCTACATTTAATTTTATCCAAGCAACTCTTGTAAATTACAACCTACAAGAACTTGTGGAAATGTTCTTTAGGACTTTTTATTTGTAGACCCATTCTTTTGATGATCGTACTTTAAATGATCTTGTGAAACTTGTAACTTGTGAGCTTCAAGCTTCCGTAGTATCGCTCTCGTAAGCCAAGTTCGAGCGGTCGTCTCTACTCGTCATAATTTTATCATAGAAGTCATCTTTTTTCTTCGAAAATGATTCTCTTCCTCCTCTAATAGTAGAACATGTACAAACCCGAATATCATTGTGCCTTACCAACAGAGGATAACAATTATTGTGTGGTGGTATAGAATCCTTGGGTGCGCGCGCGTGTTCGATCGACCCAAACTTGGCTCTTCTTTGTTATTACAAAACTTCCTTTCGATTCATTCTTTGTTATTACAAGACTTCATGTTACAAAAATAAAATCAATTTTGATTGGTGACACAAAAAGAGCCTCGATTAATTTCAAACTCAGATTTAATCAAAAGAAAAGCTCTCTCTTATTCAGAAGCAATTTTCTTAATAAATATTATGTTGTAAAGTTGGCAAGACACACGTTCAAAGGCCCTCTTCTATTTTTATTACGTTGAGAACATTTGGATATCGTAATGGTTTCGAGGGTTGGATAGTCTTACAAAAGAAACCGCAGACGTGCGCGGCTTTCTGTCTAGAAGAGATAGAAGGACGATTCTACGTGTCTGTTGACAATGTCGGAACTTGTGATTTCATAAAACTTATAATTTTGTGATTTCTAGTAGTACTTCGAACATTTTCAAGAATGATTAACATCTAAAGTTAGGTTTCGTCGGATCTACTCTTTCAGCCAGTATAAGTACGATAATCTGTCCCTATTTATTAGTATGCATTATATTATACACTTAATTTTGAGTTTAGAAACGATGCTCTAACACTGATAAAGGAACTGGCCTTGGTATGAAAGTGCCTTGGTATGAACAGGAGATACCTACGCGAGTGCTACGCAAGCATTGTCCCTTTTGCTTTTTTATTTTATTTCACGACTAAACTCAATAGAAACCGCAAATGTAATTTTATCTATTTTATTTCGTTCTTGTCTTTTGTAAATATACGTTTGTGCGAGAAACGGAATCCTTTCCTTGATTGAAAACCGGCCAAGTTTTTCTTCTGGTATTTTTTAGGAGCCGCGGGGCACGCGGGCGTAGGCTGCCTCGTTCATACGCCGCGCCGTAACGCGCTTCGCAAACATTCTTACAATAGGGATGGATATATTTTTAAATACTTACTTTTTTCGAATACCTTCGCAAAGTAGGTATATCGATCGATATATTAATTATACGTTTGTTTGGATTGTGGATTAGCATTTGTTATTTTTTTATCAATTGAAATAATAATCAAAAACATATTTAGGTACCAGGATTGGTATCTATACTTAACTTTCGATTAGGTAGATATATTTTTTGACGGTACATCATCGAACGTTTTGCTGGACTGGAGAGAAATTTAATAGAGGCGTCCTAAGATAAAACGTACAAATGCCTCACAGTAAATCTTCATCCTCAACGAAGAAAAATTTAAGAAAATTACTTATTTTGTTTGCTAAAAATATTTTCTGAAAATAAAAATTTTATGGCAAAGGACCATGGTATTATGGAGTCTGGGCCCACTGACAGTTTGACGAAGCTGCCATATAATAAATTGAAGTACTCTTCAAGAGCTTTCATTGGACATGAGTCTTATTGCTGTTTGACAATGCATTTTTTTTTTCATTAACTACACTGTCAGTTCTGCATGCAGTTTCAAAGATAAAAACAGAAAATTCGCAGAGAAATAAAACCATTCCACGTCATCTTTATAAAGAAAAGATCATAATCGAGAAAAAATACTAATGCAAAAAAAAAAAAACGAAAGCTACTATGTTCAATTTTCAAAATTTGGATGCTCACCGTTAGACTGGTGGGCTCGCTTCCGGCACTTTCTATTCGCAACTAACTTTTACCAGGTGCGATCAGCGACCGCTCGCGACGGGACCTAAGGCGCGTGTGGGGGGCTCCAGGCAACTGTTGCTTCGCGCATGCTCAACCCTTGGCCAATCCTTGGGTACAGCCTCTGCTATATGTATATTTTAGGGCTTTCCAGCCGGCCGTAGCTTAAGGCTTTATCGTAACAAATCAAAGGTCACCAAAGCGAACTTTGCTAACTATACTGCTGTACCGCCCTACGAGTATTGCCTATCTATCTAGCTCGCACCCCGAAGGCAGCATCGGCGGAACCGAGGCAGGTATAGTGCACCTTGTTTGTGCGTTACAAACTATTTCTTAGAATTTATTAAGTATTTATATCGGTCCCTTGATGGCTTGTACTAACTCGCCAAGGAATTTATTTTTAACCCCCGACCCAAAAAGAGGTGTGTTTGACCGCTACGTGTGCGTGTGTGTGTGTGTGTGTGTCTGTCTGGTTGAACCGATTTGGATGCGGTTTTTTCATTTATTTGAAAACAGGTTTTCTAGCGTGTGTTCATCAAAACCGGCTCAGCCGTTTACGAGATTTATGCTAATTCGAAGCTAAAATGTCGGGGGTATTTTTAATTTTAAAAGTAATATATTTTTCTTTGCGCGCGGGCTACTCACTATGCACTGTTATTTCCAAACCCTCCGGCCACAACGTCATCAATTAATCAATAGACAACAGTCAATTAGGCAAACAATTTGTCAACCAACAGAACGTCAACATCCAACACGATTCACATCCCTTTTTAAATACATTTATGATTGAGATTTTATAATGGAATTGTCTACAATAAGTACTTAAGTATTTGGTCACAAAGTACCCCGTCTACAAGAGCTGCCTATGAAAAAAAAATCCTCTTTTCGGATGTGTTTTTAGCTTCGATCAAGGATAAAACTAGATACAACATAGAACTCTGAAATGTGTCTGGAAAAATAGATGCCCAAATTGCCTTTGGGAGCTTATTTTCTCGTAGTCCAGGCAATTAAAGTAAAACTGTACACGAATGCAATATGGTTGACATTCGAATATTAGTCGTATGGTCGAAAGGATGTTTCGTATTGATCTATTGCTGATATCTTTTGTTTCTGTGGGGACAAGTTTTTATTGTGATTTTATACGTAATGCGGATTCTATGGCATTTAGTTCGGTGGTTTTTAGCTTAAATTATAATATTATCTTATAGTTGGAGAGCTGGTGACCAATCGAGATATTTTTTCGTACAAGGCTGGGAGTTAGTAGGCTGATAGAGTAGACTTCGCTGAGTCTGGGAAAAATTTTTTTTTGGTCCGGTCGCGGTTGAAAGTTAGATTTTTTCGACTTTGAAAGTTTAAATGTATGGGTTGAGTCATTTATTTTTTGTCTACAAGGCTTGCTTGAATTTTGCGGGATTTCTTCGTTCTATTGTAGGTTTTATGATTTAGGCTGAAATTAGACAATTGGATCGCAGTTGTACGGATTGGGGGTCATGTTATGACCAGTGACTGCACTGGTGCAGTGGTGGCCTCTCAGATCAAATACGTGGCCCAGAAGGCTTAGCACGCGGGCCATTTTGCCTACTCTCAACTGTCACCTTAGCCACATAACACTACTGTGCGGGCAGCGTGGCAAGCTCGAGATAGCCTCTTCTCTATGCAAAACTGTCAACTTGTCGGTCGAGCTCGAGGTGTCTCTACGCTAACAGGGCGACCGAGATCGAGATGGCGTCGACCGAGCCTTGTCTACAACCGGTAGCATGGCGGCATTGCCCGAGATGGTGTCTGCCTAATTTTAACAGATGCGACCGACACATGTCTGGTACGCAAGGAGGTGTAGACAAGGCCTCGAGAGCGTAGATTTGAGGGGAAATATATAATATTTCTTATTTTTTATTAATTTCTCGCTGTATGTATATTTATTATGGTTCGATATACAAGGTGGCCCAAACTTAGACGTCAAGCGAGAAAACCTAGATAGCTGACACCGAGTGCTACTCGAATCACCCCCATGTATGTTCTTGTTTTATTGCAGGCCATGCTGACAGGTAATATTAAGTCTACCTGCAATGATTTTTATATCCGAATAAACTAAAATAAATAAAAAGCTACACAAATAAAATTTCTTCCAACTCCAGTTTTTCGACTTTGATCGCGAATTACTTGAATAAAAGTCCCATAAAGTTACAGGTTTTTTTGCACTATTCTGAGCACTAAAGCTTTGGGGAAATTTTTGAAATTAAAAGAAAGTCCTTCAGACCTCTACCAAATTTTTTCTCCATACTAAGTATTTCAGTGTTGATTTCTCGAAAACAAATTTTTTGGACTTTGGATCAAAATTGCGGTAACTTCTAGAAGTCCATAGCATTATTTTTTCGCTGATAGATAAATTATCTGAGATCTTGAAGAATAAAAAATATCTCTAAAAAGTCAAAAGAATAAAAAGTTACAAAATAAAATCCAATGCTAGGTAATTTTTATTTTTCCATGAGTTTCGAATGCAGGCCATGCTGACAGGCGATATTAAGCCTACCTGCAATGATTTTTGTCCAAATAAACTAAAATCTATTGAAATAAAATTTCTTCAAACTCCAGTTTTTAACACGCTTTTATAAGCTTGGCCTGTATGTATGTTAACACGCTTTTATAAGCTTGGCCTGTATGTATGTATGTATGTATGTATGTATGTATGTAACGGAATTTTTGAGCATTATTTTTACCAATTTCCAGAAGTCTGATTAATTTGAAACTTTGCATACGTATCAAGGACCAATGACAATGCAATAATTTGATAACAGTTTCCCAATATACCCTTACACTACAGTGCCATTATACAGGGTGGATTTTTGAGACGGGGCAGTAAGGGCAGGTACCTTAACCGTTATAGTTACAGGAAAAAGTTCTTAGGAGACCTTTCATAACTTTTTGAAATATTATGAACTGCATTCACAGATTTTGGAAAAAAATGTACGGTCAGCAAAAAAATGCTAAAATACCAAAAAAAAATGTTTATGCCAATCGGTTCTCTTTCATATAGGGATCAAAAGACTCTAAGGAGCCAAGTGAGGTTTGAGTACTAGAAATGTCAGAAATTTACAAAAAAAATATACCTACTTAAATAGAACTAAAAAATAAAAAATAAATAACAGTTTAAAAAAACTAAAAAAACACGCTTTTATAGCTAACCGAACTAAAAAGTAGAAAATAATTTAGTTACAAAGAGTTTAAAATTATAATAAAATTTAAGTTATTAACAGAATAATACAATTCAGAGTAAAAAAAGCGGGGGGTGCATCTCATAGATAGTTTCCAATAGAATGATTGTAACATTTAATATATCAAGCACCCCACGCTTTTTTACTCTGAATTGTATTATTCTGTTAATAACTTAAATTTTATTATAATTTTAAACTCTTTGTAAATAAATTATTTTCTACTTTTTAGTTCGGTTAGCTATAAAAGCGTGTTTTTTTAAACTGTTATTTATTCGACTTTGGTCGCGTATTTCTTGAATAAAAGTCACATAAAGTGACAAGTTTTTTGTATTATTCTGAGCATTAAGGCTTTAAGGAAGTTTTTGAAATAAAAGAAAAGTCCTTCAGACCTCTACTTACGTACTTACGTATCGCTCTGTCAAGCTCTTTTGTGAGAAGTCTGCAGAGACAGGACGATACTTACCCATTTGCTTAGCAAAATTCTCAACTCAGAAACCGGGCCATAGTATATTTGATTCCACGCTCACCTTATTATTAAAACTTATTAAAACGCCTAACCGTACAGTATGTATGTTACACCGTGGAGTAATACGACACCGTGTATGTGAAAAGCATAAATGTCACGACAATGTTATAAATCATGTGAACAAGTAGATACATACATTTATCAGGCCGCGCTTTCAATAATTATAGCTACAGTCCACATCATTACAAAATACGCCTTGATGCTTTCACCACTTTATATAAAGGGCAAAATCGAAGAGCAGCATTCAGTTGCTGCTGGATCTGATTGTAACCGCTGTTTACCAAACTTAATTGGGAAAAACCTATGAAAGCTTTTTGATGCATCAAAATGCTTACATAATGTATCGATGGTTACATGAAAATTTAAATTAAATAACCACCATTAGTGCAGCTGCCCGTAACGTTTTAAGCCTTTCTACTTTTGATAGATTATATTCCGTGCAATTTTAGTGGTTTTAAAGCCGAAGGTATTTTGTTGCACTGGTGATTCTGAGCCAAATCACAAAATTTCATTCCAAAACGCGCGAAAAAAAAATTCACTTCTCCATACAAATGGTGTCGATTGGCGATAGCCGTTTGTATTGGGAAGTGTTTTTGTTTTTCGCTCGTTTTGAAGTAAAATTTTGGAATTTGGCTCAGAATCACGAGTGCAACAAAATACCTTCGGCATTAAAACCACTAAAATTTCACGGTGTATAAAGTACCTACGGAACTGCATACCTATAAAAAACTAAGGTCATGTTTGTTACAATATCGATAGTATTATTTAAAATTTTACTTTTTTTACTATATTTTTATGCTTGCGGCGGATTAGGAGGTGTTTGTATAAAAAAATACGTAATTTATTTATAACTAACAAAAGGGGAAAAGTAAGGGGAACCTTTTAGTGTTTGAAACGTTACGGGCGACTGTACTAGGTACCATATATGTATGCCCTGTGGTCTTGTGGTGGACTCTGAATGTAACCAACGAATTGGAAGAGATATTCTAAAACTACAGGCCACAACGTGAGCAATCTTTTTATCCATAGCATGTTTTATGGTAAACTCCTGGTCTTGAATACCTCTTTATTCACTACACTAACCCACAAACAATGAACAGTCAAAAATGTTTAGGGTTCCATACCCGAAGGGTGCCAAGCGCGTCGCAAACATAACTGTGCACGAATCACCCTTTTCTGTTTGCTACCGGTACTTTTTATATCTTGCACGATAAGAGCTGCCCCTGGGTTCGGCTGTGTGTTGCCCACCGTATACACTTCGATAGATTTAGAGAGATATGCGTCATCTGTACTGCTGTAATCTATTTGATTTGATAGCGGTGGCAGCACGTGTCTCTCTAACGTGGATTGCCCTGTATGTCCTCTTCCCTCTGTCTCTATGCAAAGAGACACTATTGCGTGGATAAGTAAGTAATAGCTAAATTATCAATTTGATTGGACTGTTTTAACTAATTGAACGTGTAAATAAAGCCAACTCATGAAATACGGCCCCGTATTACCTGTCTCTTAGGGTGGCATTAATAGTCGTCCGCTCAAGCTTGAGCCCAAGTAGGCGATCTCAGAAAATAAAACCGACTGGAGACCTTGGCTAATGTCAATCTCAAGCTCAAGCTAGTGTCTATTAATATGCTGACAGCCACTCAAGCTCGAGCGTGAGCTTGAGCTTGACATTGATATTAGCCAAGGGGTGATTTTGTTTTCTGAGATCACCTACTTGAGCTCGAGCTTGAGCTGACGACTATTAATGCCATCCTTAGTACTTACTCGGTCCCAATAATTAATTGGTCTTTTCACACTTTTTCATTTATCTTTATTCAATATACTATATGTTGAAACATCAAAAACTGCAACTATTTATCGTACAAGCGTTCCATAACTCTACGCTCATCTATTTATAGTCATTCGTTAGTCGTTACGTTACTATTACCTATCCGTGTGCGAGTATTTGATAACACTCTTGAAAGTTTCCACTTTCGTAAGCAAGCACGTTACAAGAATATAAAAACTATTTATTGAACGGGCGCGAGCGAACTTCTCTCAGTTCTCCGAGTGTACTGGAACCATCCGGTGCTTGTATGTTTGTATGTATGGTATCTATACGTATGTATGTATGAATGTTCGACGATAACTTGTCGGATCGTCACAAAATTTGGTAGGCGGGTAAATTAAATTAAAATATTTTTTAAAGATCGAACATGAGTCGAGGGGTTGCCGAGATATGGGGTTAAAAAGTTTACATGCAATTGATGCAATGCGCGCGGTCCTGCGCGAATGGTGTTAGAAGTTACAAATCGCGCGAGTTCACAGTTCGGGGTGAACCACTAGTTTATTTACCCAAAGACAAATGGTTTGTCCCTGTGTGGCCGGCCTTCAAGCCTTTCATGCAAATGGGTCACATTGTGGCGCGGTCTGCATTGTTGTGTGACCAGCTTTTGTCACACTCCATCCAACCAAACGTACCCAAACATACATTGAAGACGGTGGTTCACAATGTGAACAATGTGAACTTCACATTGTTCTCTTTATTAAGCTACTGAGCGTTAAGGTGCTTCCACATGTTCACATTCACACATGGGTCTGATAAATGTAGGTAGTTTAGAGTTATGTTTGACGATGTCATGAGATAATTTGATAGCGGTAGTGCGAAAACCTATCGAATGACATTTCCGCGAACACGTTGTTTCAAAAAACTTTTCGTGTTTTCGGGTGTAACCTGCTGGTCAACATGGTGACATTTCTAAAGAAACATTGTTAAAATAACAATGTTACTTTATAAGTAACCATATTATTTTGTTTTTGTATTTATAATTTAAACACAATTTTTAACGGATTTAACACTCATTTTATTAACTTTTTACATTTTCCAACGTTTTGAGACCTTTGCATACCTACCTGACCTTTTTGTATTTAGTTCAAATTCAATCACATGCTTCTGTGCGTAGGTGCATTTACATTCATAGCTTTAAGTTCATAAAATATCCTAAAAATTTATGAAAACAATATTTTATTAATTAATTTAAAATCAAAGAAGCTATTAGTATAATATTATTTTCTATTAGGAGTTAGGACATTCAAGGAATAACGTTTCGCCAATGTGTAGCCACCTTTATGTTTTTGTTTGTTGGGTTATGTTGTTCACGAAAACAGTTATTTCGAAAATGTACACTTGGTTATTAGTTATAAGATAGCTAGGTATGTTTTTAATGATAATTTTTAAGACGATGCAGTGACGCTTTGTTCAACATTGTTTTTAGCACTCTGCTACCTACGTAATAATATTTTTATTAACTTTTTACTATTTGACCCTCGCGTATAATAAAAGCCAATCCCTATAAAAACGAACCTTTCAGAAATCTTTATATTGCGTGCAATACGACCACTTGCTTGACTTTATCTGATCCCGCACTCTATAAACGAAATATTTTATTTAATCTACCGCAATTTAATATAACATGCATGAGTCATGAATTTGTCGTTTTTGAAAAGTTATGGAACTCAGATTTATGTAAAATTGGTTGAATAAGTGTGATGAAAATACAATATAGCCGCAGCCGCTCGGCTGTATAATAATTGATTGAGGTCTTTCCTGCTCAATCAATTATTATCTAGTATACTATCTTTATTGTGGACGCTGGAAGCATATTATCTACCTATAAAAGCTGGGCAAGCCTAGCTCATCTAAACGTGTGGAATTAATTGTTGAGACGCTACTGGCTGGACTAGGGGATTTTCTGACAGCTAAAAAAAATAAACAAATAGTTCTAAAAGCTGTGATAGATGGCGTTGACCCGACATGTGGGTTCTATCACAGAGTAAATTAGTGCTTACAAAAGAGAAAAGTCTTCTTCACTTCATTGCTCTGTGACTTCATCTTTCAACGTCGTAGACGTCATTCCATTTTGGTACATGAAAAAGTGCACGACTTTGTTATTGTTCTTGTATGAGTGAATGGTAGAACCGGAAACACTACATTTTGCTCCACCACTAATACCTAAATGTGTTTGGACGTATCTACGAAGGCCAACGAGCGCGAACTGGTATTAAAAAAATAACATTTCTTGCCAGCGACATCTAGTTACAAATTTGGAACTACAACTTATGAGCTGTCAGAAAATACCCTAATCCTTTGCATCCAGCAAAGGAAAATTTGAATGATTCACGGTATTCACACATCTGTCCGTGAGTTCCGTGACTAGTGTGCTTAGGTATTCTGTTAAAAAAACCTGCAAACCAGTTTATTCGCAGCAGTTTATTTGCGGGAAAATACATACCTAGGTATAAATAAAAATATTTTTTCTCTAAATAATACGTAGGTATTATTTCGCTAAGAGCAATTTTCCCGCAAATAAACCGGTTTTGAGGACTAGCAACTGTGTGGTTTTGTTTTACCGAATAAGCACACAGGGCCTTTGAAACTATTGAAAGTAACTACTTATCAATTTTCATAAGTGTGGTACCTTACTTATCCCCATACGTGTGTTTTCGTGTGTAGCTCGTATCGGTAGATTCTTCAACCAACTACAGTAAAGTTAGTTAACAAGTCATGTTGTCAAGACTGTGATCAAGACATTGACACGGGCCAATGAGATTGGTAATGACAGTGACATTCCCAGTGCATTGTCATTGCGAATGAATGGCGTGATATCAGCAATTTTATAGACCTACCTGGCGGCCATCATATTATTAGATACTAGCTTTTGCCCGCGACTTCGTCCGCGTGGACTACAGAAAAAGGAT
This sequence comes from Zelleria hepariella, assembly GCA_949319315.1. Classification (NCBI taxonomy): domain Eukaryota; kingdom Metazoa; phylum Arthropoda; class Insecta; order Lepidoptera; family Yponomeutidae; genus Zelleria; species Zelleria hepariella. Next base: position 18,505,615 of record OX439379.1, read on the forward strand.
ATATTCTTTACTTTGCTCCTAATTGTAAAAGCATGATAATATGTATTCTATGTGTTATTTTGATGTCTAAGTTATCTCTATTCCAAATTTCATCCAAATCCGTTCAGCGGTTTCAGCAGAAAAAGGATATACCTATGCTTTACTTTGCTCCTAAGTGTAAAAGCGTGATAATATGTAGCCTATGTGTTATTCTGATGTCTAAGCTATCTCTATTCCAAATTTCATCCAAATCCGTTCAGCCGTTTCAGCAGAAAAAGGATCGATGCTTTACTTTGCTCCTAATTGTAAAAGCGTGATAATATGTATTCTATGTGTTATTTTGATGTCTAAGCTATCTCTATTCCAAATTTCATCCAAATCTGTTCATCCGTTTCAGCAGAAAAAGGATATATGCTTTACTTTGCTCCTTAGTGTAAATGCGTGATAATATGTAGCCTATGTGTTATTCTGATGTCTAAGCTATCTCTATTCCAAATTTCATCCAAATCCGTTCAGCGGTTTCAGCAGAAAAAGGATATATGCTTTACTTTGCTCCTAAGTGTAAAAGCGTGATAATATGTAGCCTATGTGTTAGTCTGATGTTTAAGCTATCTCTATTCCAAATTTCATCCAAATCCGTTCAGCCGTTTCAGCAGAAAAAGGATCTATGCTTTAACCACTTTTTTGTTTTTTCTAAAGCACTAACCCGTGCTAGGGAATAATTTAAACATTTATAATAAGTTGAAAAAATTCACTCGGGACAGGACTTGAACCCGCAACCTTCCGCATACCGTGCAGGCGCTCTACCAATTGAGCTACCGAGTCAAGTAACTGTCGATGCTGATCTGAACTGTAATGTTTAAATTATTCCCTAGCACGGGTTAGTGCTTTAGAAAAAACAAAAAAGTGGTTAAATGTAGTGGCAATATCAAAAATTCCAATGAGCATTTCATCTGCAAAGATGAACGCATTGGGTGGTGTAGATTAGTGCAAACTAATCACACCAGATGGCGCCCCCCGTCCAGTTGACGGAGACTAGTTGAAGAAATTCGCATCGACAGTTACTTGACTCGGTAGCTCAATTGGTAGAGCGCCTGCACGGTATGCGGAAGGTTGCGGGTTCAAGTCCTGTCCCGAGTGAATTTTTTCAACTTATTATAAATGTTTAGATCTATGCTTTACTTTGCTCCTAGGTGTAAAAGCGTGATAATATATAGCCTATGTGTTATTCTGATGTCTAAGCTATCTCTATTCCAAATTTCATCCAAATCCGTTCAGCCGTTTCAGCATAAAAAGGATCTAAGCTTTACTTTGCTCCTAAGTGTAAATTTTAGCCGTTTCAGCGTGAAAGAGTAACAAACATCCATCCATCCATCCATCCATCCACACTTACAAACTTTCACAAATATAATATTATTAGGATTAATACAAACGATAAATTAGATAAAACGCTATTGTTATTCGCGCTCTATGAAGATACTAGCGGAATAATTTCTAGCAGCCCTTCATTAGGAAAAATGTTTTCCCCTCTGACCATTTCAATGCCATACTTATGCTAGAAACTTGCAGAAGCTTGCGCAGTACTGGTTGTGAAATACATAGCATCTAAACAATATCATCGCAAGAAATAACTATGGCTTTATTTGTCTGACCCTAAATAGAGTAAGCACATACACATTGCACGAACAGGAACAAATATTTCATCTGTTCTGAATTGAAGTAGTATGCATCACAGACTTATCAACATTAATTATTTTCGACTTTTCCCATATTTTTATTGCGCCTACACAATATCAAATAAAAAGTGCACATTATATTATCAAAGCTAGGAAAGGTAAGCAAAGGCACTAAATAATTTAATTAGACTCAGACACCCACCATTCCCAAACAAGGCGGATATCTGCCGCTGAGACTGGTCAGTCACAAGGAGACACCTCGCTAACGCCCCCGTTCGTCCGTCACTTCTCTCTCCGATTGTAGCGGTCCCTCGGCCCCGTTCCATTGGGTACAGATAGATAGGGGCAAAAGTGCACCTGAGTCCGCGCGCACACTGTCATCTTATTATTTCTGCACTATAATATCTAATGCGCCTGACCTGGATTACCTGGATACTGACAACGGACTCCGACGCATTCAAAAGGCCCTGTGGCGATGGACAGAGGTAGAGAGGTCTGGCTGTGATGCCAGTCAGGCTTTGTCAGCTGCAGGTCAGCTGCAGCTGCTTATGCAGCTCAGGGAGAGTGGTCGCTTCTGCACTGCACTAGGTTAACAGTGCGATTCGGCAGCACCCTGAGTGACGGAGCAGCTCTATTTAGAGAGGCCCTGCTCCCCTCAATCTGGGGAAGAGACTAGAAGGTATCCTAGAAAAGGCTTAACCCAACACATACAGAGGTAGTAACCGCGGCTGCCTCTGCATCATCTAACACGTGGTCGAAAGCTACTTAAAAAGAACACCAAAATATCTCACGCAACCATAACCGACATGATACCGACACGACGTACCTATGCAGACGACTTGTGTTTTGTGGCGGAATCCCCAGAGGGTCTGCAGAGGCTTATGACGAGTCTTGATGAGTCGTGCCTCAGGTTTGGCCTCAAGATCAGTGTAAAGAAGACCGAAGTTATGGCTTTAGACACTAATTAACAGCGCCTCAGTGGACATAAAACTTGGTAACGACTCTCTTAAGCATGGTGATAAATTCAAATATCTGGGCAGCACTATAACTTCGAGGTGCATCCTTGACGAAAATAATAATAATAAGCAAAGCAAACCAATAAAGATCAACATAAATTGGCTATTTGTACTTAAGTGAATGACAAAACCATTTACCGGAGACCCTGTCATAACGTAGCGTTGAGCTTTTGACTTTACTTTATCCAACAAAACTGAGCTTAGGTGCATTTTCACCTACCAAAAAGGTACGAAAGAAAGCTTTAAACTCAAACGTTGAACAATAATTATTATTATTATTTGCTTTGGATCACAATTTAGAACTAAACGTAAATAAAAACCGATGTATTGATTGTGCTCAGTTTTGTGTACCTACCTACTTAATAAAATAAAATATCTAATGCGGCGGCAGCTGCGGGGTGGTGCGGCCAAATGTCTGATGAGAGAGTGGGCCAAGCGCATCTTTTATTGAGAACTGCAAGTTGGCAAACGGAACCAAGGCCAACTCCTGCGGTACAAAGATTAAGCTGTATGACCTGAAGCCTTCACAGTGGGAGACAATGGACGAAGACCAGGCAACGTAGGGGCGCACCGTGAAAACCAAAACCTAAACCTAAAGCAGAGCTCGATGCTAAACGAGATGAGCTCAAGGCCAGACCACCTGCGGCCATTAACTGTAATTACGTTGGAGGGGTGCTGACGTGCAGGGAATGTGGTCGCACATTCGCTGCCAAAATTGGCTATGTCAGTCACCAGAGGGCACACGGATGCCGCCCTCAATAGTCAGATCACAGTCGCGGTGGCCGAATATGGGATAAATAACGCTACGAACTACGAAATCGCGACCCCATATCTCAGCGAATTTTGGCGGCGCCATCGCTTTCCCCCAGCGTCGCGTTCCGCCTGCGTCGCGTTTTCATGGCGACGCCTTCTGTCTGCGCCGCTCGAGGTACAGTCTGAGAAAAGGTCAAGTAATCGGAAATTAACGGATACAAATCAAAAGAGAATTTCAAAAGCCTCGAGCGGCGCAGACAGAAGGCGTCGCCATGGAAACGCGACGCAGGCGGAACGCGACGCTGGGGGAAAGCGATGGCGCCGCCAAAATTCATCTCAGCAACCCCTCAACCGATTTGGCTCATATTCGAATTTAAAAATTATCTTTGACTCATTTACCTGCCTGCCAAATTTCATGACAATCCGACTAAATCTACTCAAGTTATCGTCGAAGGAAGATTCATACATACAAACATACATACATACAAACAAAAGCCGGATTCTTCAAGTAGACTCGGAGAACTTCTCTCGCTTCGCTCGCTCGTTCAATTATGAGCAATATTAATTATTTTCCTATCCCAGGTAGCGCTGTTTACTTAGGACACCGTATCTCATTGAGTTGGTCCATAGTTTACTTTGAGCCTGATCCTTATGAGGTAGCTTTAATCGAATCCTGATGAGTTGCAGCATTCCATGAACATTTGGCACCATTTTGGAAAGTTCGAAAAGGGTACCTACGACGCAATTAAATTTTATGTAGGACACTCAAATCACCATGCTCAAAATGCTTCGAAATATTTCGACGCTTAAAACACGTTCTAATCATCTCTCCTACGTTCCTACGTTTTACTAATGATCAGTTCCATTCGATAAAAAAAAGATCTTGCACAGAGTTTTCATCCCTTGACATTCTACGAGTACGACCATAAAGGGTAACTTTTAAATAACTTTATTCCTGAAACACGTCTACTTATAGGTCAATATGATATTGAACAACTTTAGTTCTACGACTTTGAATAGCTCGATACTTTATTTTATTTTTTGAACGTCTATTATTCACTTTTTGTTTTTTCTAAAGCACTAACCCGTGCTAGGGAATAATTTAAACATTTATAATAAGTTGAAAAAATTCACTCGGGACAGGACTTTCATCGTACATTTCTTTCTTTCGGGTTCAAGTCCTGTCCCGAGTGAATTTTTTCAACTTATTATAAATGTTTAAATTATTCGTCTATTATTCTTTAAAAGTTTGCATTTTTACCATTTTAGCGCTGCCTCTGCGGCGGATTATCGTTTCCCTCCACTCTCTACTACCTTTTCAGCCTCTCCTGCTTCTATTTGTTACGCCGCGCCTAAAATAAGGCAAAAAAAATTGTAGCACAAAAAAATTTAATTTTTGAGGATCAAAGCTATTTAAAATTACTCGGTCTATTTTACCACTTCTTTTTTCTCCATTCAGAATAGAAAACTACGGAAGATACGATACAGTGTACTATTATAATACGTACGTCAACCTATAAACGCGTGCACTCTATTCGGTTACGTTTTGGGCTACTGTGCAACGAAAATACAAATATTGGACCCATATAAGTACACTTTTCATTTACAATATGGCGCCCCAAATGCCAAAAGTCGTAGCGTGATATTATACAGGGTGTTAAAAGACCGCCAACAAAGCGGGAAACCACGTATTGTTCTCATCATAACGAACATTTTTGCCCAAGGAACTACGCCTGGGAAATCAACGGTTTCCGAGATGACGAGGTATAAAGAAACACTTTAAAAAAAATATATTTGAATATGTGTTTTTAGTGTCAAGTTCTTAATGTACCTTCTTATGAAGGCTTCATAATGAAGCCATATCAAAATTATGAATATTTCTTACAAAAAAGAACGTTAAAATTGCAACCCGCAATGTATTCTAAACGTCGGCACTTCCAGCGTAAGGATTCATTGCGTGATAAAATATTTTTCAAAATTATAACCCTAAAAAAACCAAAATCATTTCCCAGCAATAATTTGTCGAAAAAGTACTTTGTTTTGGTTTCTAGTATGCGTGCCTTTCGGGTCTATTGGCGGTCTTTTATCACCCTGTATTTCTGTCGTGATAAGCCATCACCGCTCTCTGATCCATACATAGCTACATAGAATGATGTAGTAGAGTAGTGGTGGTTTCCTCGTTATTGTTTCCTGTGCTAAAATAGTTAACCTAATTTTAAACCTGACAGTAACTGCCGTACGTCACGTCATGCTTCGTTTCTTCATCGATGTATTTGATTACGTATCTGGAGGGTTACCCTCGACGCCCCATTGCGTTCATATTGACGAAGTTTTTTAATGAAATTGCTCTTTCAATTCGCATAGGTAGACATGCTTTGAATAGATAAGGCAATTTTTAAATTGTTTTTTTTTTACAAAAACACGTCAACGTCTAAATGTTATTTCCAACAACTTTTGTTCTACGGCTTTTTGAAAAGCTCGATACTCTTTATTTTATTAAAATTTCTTATCCATTTTAATAAAATAAAAAGTAAGTGTTAAAAGCTCGCTTTCGTGCCCCTCCACTCTCAATCACCTTTCTATCCTCTCCTGCTCCTATTTGTTAATTTGAGCTAAATAATTAAAAAAATATAATATGGTTGAAAAAAAACTTTTTTTATGTAAATTGGAGAAAAACATTGCGCTTCACCAAAGTCGAAGAACAAAAGTTGGTGGAAATCACATTTAGAAGTTGGGGTGTCTGAATTTAAAGACTATTTAAAAATTGCCCTGTATAACTTTGTTATGTCTATTCAAAAGTAATACCTATTATATTGTGTACTATAAAAATATAAAATGCGTCTTAATTAGTGAAATATTGAATATTTTAATTTTCGCCATATTGATAAAATATAATCATGGGAAGAGGGGACGTTCACTCTTTTATGGCGGTTATTGAGATGTAGATATTTTATAGACGTAGACCTTGGCAGGTTATTTCAGCTCTTATTTATTTTTAAACGACTTTTAAAAAGTAGGAGATATTATATTCGATGCGTATGATTTTAAGGTTCCGTACCCGAAGAGTAAAGAACCCTATTACTAGGACTCCGCTGTCCGTCCGTCTGTCTGTCCCTCTGTCACCAGGCTGTAGGTATCTCATGAAACGTGATAGTTAAACAGTTATTTTTTTACATTATAATGTATTTCTGTTGCCGCTATAAATAACAAATACTAAAAAATAGAACAAAATAAATATTTAAGGGGCTATTTATTTAAATACAACAAACTTGATTTTTTTGCCGGTTTTATTGATAATGGTACGGAACCCTTCGTGCGCGACTCGCACTCGGCCGGTTTTTTAATGTTTATTACCCCAGAACTTCGTTTTTAGGTGGACCGATTTTGATAATTTTTGTTCATTGTTCGAAAGAGTATACCACGTGTAGTCCCATAAAAAATTGTTAAGATGAACATCGGGGATGGAAAGCGGAACTCCTCAACGAACAGCAGCAGATCATTCGGAATCAGTGCATTATTTTTTACCCGACTACGCGAAGCAAAAAGGAGGGTTATGATTTTAGCAGCGTATGTATGTATGTATGTATGTATGTATGTATGTATGTATGTATGTATGTATGTGGGTATGTATGTTTGTGTGTTCATCTGTTCCCTCGCAAAGCCCAAACTACTCGGCCGATTTCAACAAATGAGGTGTCGTTGGATTCGTCTTAATCACCCAGGTAACATAGGATAGTTTAATTTTGAAAAAAACCAAGATGGCGGCTCTGCTGCGCCCCAAAGTGGTGGACCTAAAAATAAAAATTATCGGATACCATCGTCATGGGTATCAAATGAAAGGACTTTAAAAGACCTTTTCAAAAATGTATAACACATGTAGCGTCAACATAACAAATAGAACAAAAAATTCCAAAATGTGTTTTTTTGCCCTTCTTGGTTCTATTTTAGTTGATCATCCAAAATAACTAACTAAAAAGCTCAAAAAAAAATAGAGTTAAAAACTAAAACCCGACTACTAAAAGGCTTAAAACAAGACCTGCTTATCCTTAAAATAGACTCATAGATAATTAATCGTAGTCGGAGAACACCACATTCGCATTTGATAAATCGATGGCCTCCGACTACGATTAATTATCTATGAGTCTATTTTAAGGATAAGCAGGTCTTGTTTTAAGCCTTTTAGTAGTCGGGTTTTAGTTTTTAACTCTATTATGGGATTACTGTTAGATAGAACTCATTGGACCTTGGACCGGACAACATCCATCGATCGGGGGCTTACTTGTCTAACTTTTGAATCTATCGCGATCCCTTTCAATGGTATCGGGATCATGCTCGTGATTGCGACTTTAAAATGGAATTGTCTAAATTTTAAATCACAATCGATAAGACGCTATAACAGAACGAATTAGTCATAATGCCATACAAATTGAATGATATTGGGTGAACAATTTTACTATTTTATTTACTCAATATCCTTCAAAATTGAGTGGAAATCCCTATCCCTATCTAAATCGCTTTCAATGACAGTTTGTGTCAAATAATGTATTCGTCAGCACCGTTCAAACGTCAAATTGAAAGGGATCGCGATAGTTTCAAAAGTTAAACAATTAAGCCCCTGGTCAGCCAGAATTGAATAATTTCTCATCATTAAATGACGAATAGGCAACAGAGTAATTGTTATAATGGCTTATTAGTAGGTACCTCCGGTTTACGAGCCCATTGTCTTGATTGTCCACTGTGCATCGAAAGAATATACAAGGTGTTACAAAAATATCTAACTCTTTTTACAGGGTGTAACCTACTGGTTAACAGGATGTCAAATCTGTAAAAAAAAGTTGAAAAAAACAATTTTCATTTTAAAACCTCAAAATTGAAAAAAAATCATAACTTTTTTGTTTTTGTTAATAGCTCTAAAAATATGTTTGTGCGTGTAGGTGCATTTAATAGCTTTGAGTTGTTAAAACATTGTGAAAGTCAATGAAAACAATATTTAAAAAATACTTTTCTCCCGCCACGTCGTTCACATTTTATTAAATTAAAAATGAATGGAACGTCATAGAGAAAAAAAATATTTAGGTTGTGGTCCCTATCATCGGGTGCTATACCCTGTAAAAAGAGTTAGGTACTTTTGTAACACCTTGTAGTTTAGCTGAAGGTAATAGAAAATAACCGGTCAAGTTCGAATCGGACTCGCGCACGAAGGGTTCCGTACCATTACCTATAAAACCGGCAAAAAAATCATGTTTTTTGTATGAAAACCGGGGGGTTTTCATACAAAAAACATGATTTTTTAAGGGGTTAAATATTAATTTTATTTAAATTTAATAATATTACTTTAAAGTGAATAATACATATAACTCAATATTCTCAAACGAGCAAAAAAATCACATTTGTTGTAAGGGAGCCGGGAGCCCCCATTTAAAACATATTGTTTTATTTTAATTTAATATTTATTTTCTGTTGCCGCTATCAAAATCGAGCAAAAACGAGCAATAAAATCACGTTTGTTGTATGGGAGTCCCCTTAAATATTTATTTTATTCTATTTTTTAGTATTTGTTTTTAGAGCGGCAACAAAAATACATCATCTGTGATAAATTAAATTGTATCACGGTTCATCACGGTTCATGAGATACAGCCTGGTGACAGACGGACAGAAAGACAGACGGACAGACCGACTAACAACGAAGTCTTAGTAATAGTTTGGCACCCTTCGGGTACGGAACCCTAAAACCCGGCCAAGTGCGAGTCGGCCCGCGAAATAAGTAAGGATCGCCAAACAATTTAACAAATCAGATAGACAGACGTACAACAAAGTGATCCTACAAGAGTGCCGTTTTTCCTTTTGAGGTCCGGGACCCTAAAAAGGAAAGCAAACACGTTTTACAGCACTTTTATCTTACTTAATGTTATAGAACAAACAAAGATAAACTTCTAAATGGAACGACTACTATTATGTATTCCTTCACCGTTACAACAACAACATCGTGAGGAAACCCGCGGCTCAGTTGGCTCCGCACGTATTGAACCGTCTCTCCTGTGGGCTAGGCCGACTAAGCTGTCAGGATGGTATAGGTGCTGGGCAAGCCTACTCCATCTAAAACAATGTCCCAGGCACTGCAGCGCCGAGTGGTCTCTTCACCCATTTAGTGTGAGTGAAGGTGCCACTGGACGCTGTATAAATCATCTCATTACGTAGATGCAAAGGCATTAGTTTTTTTTATTATGTATTCTGAGCCACTACCGAACAAGTGCGGAAGTAAACTTCAGTCGGGAACTTCTTGACCACAGTAGCAGAACATTTTTCTCTTTCGCACTTACAACCTTCCACTGCCGTTAAAGTAAGACATACTTACGTCTTGTCTGGTTTAAAAAAACAAGGAAATTTGTACTTTATTTTGTACCATGGAAGGTTCCGTAGTTTTATTGGAAGTGTAGTTTTTTTTTTCTGATGACCTCTCCCTGGTAGCGAGTCACAGTGAAGTAGCGAGGTCACTTCCGAAACTGTGATTAGGTAATCTCTTAACCCTTTACAACCGACTTGATATGATAGTGAGACTTGATTTTCAAAAATTCTGGCGCCTACGAAAATCAATTTTTCGGGACGCAATCTGCCTGGATCGATCGTGAGACTATCCTATTGTTGGAAAAAATACGCTGGGGCCCCGTGCAAGCTGGTTTGAACCTGTTAGTCGCCCGTAACCACAGTGAAGGATGGCTGCGTTTTTTGGCGTGCAAAGTCGCTCGGGCAAGTAGTTCACTTTTAATTAAATTAATGCAATTTTTATGGTTTTCTTTCTGTGTTTTACTGCAATAAGTGTTGTTTTACGGCTATGTGTATGTAATTTGAACCTAGCACGCTTACTTAGGCGTATATTGTCACTCAAAATCAAGGACGCACGATCGTGTGGGTTAGGTGATACGTACCAAATAGATATTCATATTTTTTGTACCTTAATATGAATTTCGTGTTTGTATGATCGTCAAACAAGGGTTTTTTCTTAATTTTTAGGGATAGCTCTCAACGATGACAAAGTTGCACAAATATCAGCACAAGGAAATGACTCGGAAATTGAAAATTTTGCCAATGAAGAAGAAGATATTGTGCCGAGAGTCTTAGATCACCTAGAAGAGAGTAGATCTGGTTCTTACGATGAGTCCATCCAAATAGATGAGGCACCACCACCTATCCCAACAACATCCAAAAGCAGGGGATCCACCAGAAGCAGGTCAAACAGGAAAACATCAAGAGGACTGGCTAGTGCGAGAGGTTGTTCAAGAGGAGCGGCAAGTACAAGAGGTCAAATACATGCCAAATGAACAAAGACTCATCATTAATATTTTTAATAAAAAAATGATAATTATAAACGGTGCTTTATTAATTTTAAATCAAAACATATCCCCAAACTACACACAACTCACTTCTCGAGCTATCTCCTAAGCCCCACGATCGTGAGGGTAAGTTTTCAGGAAACCAGAGACTTCAGGATTTTTTTGTTATTTTTTACATGATACTTAGGCTCTCATGAAAGAGTCCTGTGAATTTAAAAAACGTCTCAGCATGTTATTTTCTTCGGTTGTAAAGGGTTAAGCATAAAGTCTCTACACGAATTAAATAAATCTACGTAACCTCCTTCACACGTCTTACACGATCTTCCATATCGAGCCATGGAGTGCTATCTCTTACTCACTACTCTGTTGCTTTACTTAAAGCTAGACAGACCAAGTAGATAAGTACTGTACACACGACAGCACGTCGAGGCTTACACGCTAGCACTCTACTCAGTTACGTTACGGGCGACTTTACAACAAAAGTGTACAGTCTCATGTGCTGTCGTGTGTACGTCTATACATACACACATCGGTTCAAATCTAAAAATTTTATATTCGACTCTTATTTTGGTAACTTGGATGGATGTTGTGTAGTTGATTTTTTTACGTATGAAACATTCAAGATGATCATGAGACAAAAGAAAAAAGTGCATAAAATAATACTGGGAAGGTAATTCGTAAAAACACATAAAAATATCATAACTTCTAAACCAGGAAAAATCGCTGAACATGATATATTTTTGGATAGCCCTAGGCGCGAGGAATCAAAAAAAAAATCTTGACGTCCTTATTTAGACCACCCTGCATAGCTATCAAAGCACAGACAGTTCATTTGTGCTAGGCCAGTAAAAGTAGGTACCTACCTACAATGGTGAATGCTACTTATACCTTTTTTCTTGCACAGCGTAAGATGTCAATAGGGATATCCTAGCGTGTCGCTGACGCAGAGAGGTGAACTTTGCCTTTTAGCATTTGTTTGCATATCCGCTTCCGGAGCTCTTAAAAACACAATAACAATATCCAACAAAACTATCCTGATCTGGAACTGGGAACAGACAATGCGGCACGAATAAATAATGCTCCTATGTACCTACGTAGTTACCTATTTTCAAAGAGATTCTTCACATTGATTTAGACTTTGCCGAGTCGTATGTAGATCAGGCTCAAAGTGAACGCGAGAATCTTAATGGAATACTTTGAGGAGATAAACTTCAATGAGAATCCATTAACAAAAGAATGGGGACCGAAATAACTTTTTACACGTTCTGGTACCTTCTACGTTTGTGATTATTATTGCCATCGAGATGTGCATAAATCGCCAGTAAAAAATGTACAACGTCATGTGCTCACGCGTGCTGCCTACCGACAAGACGTGTGTACACACAGACACCTAATACCTACCTACATAATAATATATCTTGTAAATACTCAGGCACAATTAACGACTTCTACAAAATTTTCAGCAACGCACGCATTCCCGGCAACCTAGCAGAGCAACATCGCCACTCCACGCCTAGATAACCGAATCTCTCAGACACAAAGTTAAGACTCTCCAAGCAAATTTGCATTGGGATGAGTAAAGTTGATAACTCGACCTTGATACGTTTCCACTTGCCGACGACCGCAACTCCAAACACCCGAACTAATCCCTAACAAATCGGCCCCTTTTCCACCGCTACCTTCAATCACGCAAAAATAACTCGATTTACAACACAAAACATACGTTAATTCACCGCGACATTGTTGGTCTGAAAATTTGTCTTTATATTTTAACCTCAGCGTTGTGTAAATAAAGAGGAAAATGTATAAAAATATAGAATGACGCGGGCGCATGACCTCGGAGCTTGAGAGTTTGAATGTTTACTTACGGTCCGTTGATACAGTACAGGCTTAGCTGGTGGTGGCAAGGGGTGGCTGGCCGGTGCACCGTGGTCGGGTCCGCTGATGGGCGCGAGCGGTGACGCGGGAACACTCACGTCTACCAGCGCCGTGGTCGCGCCGAACACTGCCTAGCCTCGCTGATAAGCCGTGATAAGTGCGGCGTCAGCCCCGCTATTGACACACCTCAAGTGCTCGCCGATTACCGGCAAATCTTCGTGACACTTTATGATCTCCTAATCACCTGTTATCGGTCCCGAAAAATCCAGCCAAAACATGAAAGTGACTGCGTCTTTTCAGGTTACTACTCCAGGAAGAGTGGTATGTATCGATTTAGGATCAAGAAGATCGATTCATATTTATACAATGTACAATTTTATATTTTACAGAAAATGAACTGAGAAATCCCAAGGTTCTTTGAATTGGATTTCCGAATGTGAAACCATCAGACCTTATCCGGACGGACCAACTCTGAACTGAACACGTTCTAAACTTACAACCGAAATAAATTCAGATAAACCTCGTAATAAATACATAAAATAAACATAACTAAATGGACTATGCTAGCAACACTTACTTATTGTGTGTGAAAATACGAGCATGCAAATACAAACTCATTGACATAATATTATGTATTACTTTGGTAAAAATAAATTTATGAACATTTTACGTCAACATTTAGGCAAGTCAAACGACTGGGCCCATAGACAGGTAGGTAGGTAGGTAGGTGTACTTAACTCTATGCATCGCTTAAAATTAGTCAGAGTCAGAATCGATACATGGCCCTGACGAGTGCCGGCCGCGTCGTGACCACACTCAGTGATGTAACATTCATTTGTTACGTCACAAAATAATGTCGTGGACGCCGTGACTTAATTGGCTTAGGTACATATTAAGGTGGAAAGATAGAAACGTGGCGGGAAATTCAAAATTTTCTCAGTTTTTTACATTTTGTAGCTAAACTGAGCTATTTTTGTTCAGCAATTTTTCGTTCGCGGCAATAACCTATTATTCTTTTCATTATTGTAAACAACAAAACAACAATAATTCATACGAAGAAGTGGCACTGCCCAAAAAACTTGTTGATGACCAGAACACATAATCGGCTGAATTATTGTTGTTCAGGGGCCTTAACCTGTAACACAATGGCGTATCAATGGCGTCCCAGGTAGAAGGACAAAACCGGGATTTTTTGTTGTTCTCCTACAACCAGCGAACTAATCCTTTAGAATTAGATTCATACTATTCTTTGCTGTACTACAAAAACATTAAAAGGACCGACACTGGACCGACAGCATCAATAAATCGTAATTAAAACCGTCAACCGGGAGCCCATTTTGGCACCATTGCGTTACAGGCTAAAGGCCCTTGGGCCTTAGCCTGTAAGACAATGGCGTATCAATGGCATCCCAGGTAGATGGACAAATCCGGGATTTTTTCGTTGTTCTCCTTTAACTAGCGAACTAATCCTCTAGAATTAGACTCATGATATTCTTTGCTGAACTACAAAAACATTAAAAGGACCGACACTGGACCGACAGCATTAATAAATCGTAATTGAAAACGTTAACCGGGAGCCCATTTTGGCACCATTGTGTTACAGGCTAAGGGCCCTGTTGTTTACAATAATGAAAAGAATACTATGTAATTGCCGCGAACGAAAAATCGCTGAACAAAAATAGCTCAGTTTAGCTACAAAATGTACAAAACTGTGAAAATTTTTAATTTCCCGCCACGCTGCTAACGTCTAACCTTAAATTCACACTTTTAAACCCATGTTTAGTAAATTAAATTCCTATTATTGGATTCTGGAGGTATACATGAATATTTTCTGATTTGCATTATACATGAATGGCTGTCATCGTGGCAGAGTTTATTCGTTGTCAATGTCAATCTTGGGTATTAGGTATAGCCAGTCATTATTATTATGTATATTAATTGATAATTAATTTGATTAATACTCAATTCAGACACTATAAATGACCCTTTGAAGTGTGTAATATTGTGGTCACCTACTACTACTGCACTGCACTTCGCAGAATGAGGGCTGCAAACGATTTCTGACCGCACAAGGTATCTGATACGAAGCCAGACACCTCATCCCTGGAGTATTTTGTTTGATAGCATATGAAACTAGTATAGTGATGCATAAATGCAGTGAATGCAGTGAAAACATAAGTTTAAACTAAATCAATCAGTTCACTGAGTGGCAGGCTATGGTATAGTAGGTGCCTATAGGTAGACTAGGCAACTGAGCCGCGAAATACTGAGGAAACCTTGGCTATGCTCGTATTGACCTTGTCTTTCCTGCAGACTAGGGGAATTAAGCCGCGAGGGAATGATATTGTAGGAGCTGGACCAGTCTACTTCATCCTAAAACAAGTGCCAGGCACTGCAGCTTCCAAACCGCTCTCTAAAAAAGACCTACAAATTATAGCACCCTACACACTATATGACACTATACATGGTGTTACAAAAGATCCTAACTCTTTTAGTAATAGAACCCGCTGATCAGATACAATGCTCTATGACGTTCCGTTGATTTTTAAATTAATAAAATGCGAAGTAATACGAACGCTGTGGCGGGCGGGAGAAAAGTATTTTTTAAATATTGTTTTCATTGAATTTCACAATGTTTTAACAACTCAAAGCTATGAAAATGCACCTACTTATGAGCTTATAACAAAAACAAATTAGTTATAAAAAAACAATTTTGAGGTTAATATAAAATAAAACTAGTTTTTTTTTCAACTTTTTTTTACAGAATAGACCTTCTGTTGACCAGGTTACACCCTGTAAAAAGAGTTAGGATGTTTTGTAACACGTTGTATAGCTGCTAGTTTTTTTTCCCGTTAGCTGGCTGATAGAGAGTAATTATTTGATGGTTCACAAAGCGCCCTCGCTGGATAGCACTTCTCGGTTTTCTTTTTAATTCCACCGGCAAATCACGCGTTTCAAACAGGAGTAGGTAATGATGCGTTCTTTTTTCGACTGTGTAACTAGACCCACACAGCGGAAAGGGGCCTACTCAGCAACCTTTCGAGAAAAGTTTCCGGGAAATTTTATGAGAGGTTTCTGCGGCCTTTATAACGGTCGGCCACAGTCACAGATACCCCGTGGCAGCTCTTACCGCGCGCGGCATAGGGACGGCAATCGAACAAAAATAGGTATCCTAGCGTGTTGCCGACTGTACACTAATAGGCTAAAGAGCAACTGGCAGCCGTTGACAGTCGATTAACTGCTGGTCTAAAGAAAGCAGCGTGGCGGGAAAGCCCATAATTTCACAGCTTTTTTTTTTATTTTGAAGCTAAACTGAGCAACTTTTTTCAGCAATTTTAGTTTTACGGACTTTTTTTTTGTTCATTATTGTAAACAACATTGTAACTAAGCTGATTTTTGACACTCGATGGGTGAAATGAGCACTCTATGGACTATTTTAGGTACCCTAGTATCATAAAGCATAGAAACAAAAAAAACTAAGGCCTTTGCATCTACGTAATGAGATGATTTACCTATGCAGCGTCCAGTGGCACCCTTTACACACACCCGATGGGTGAAATGAGCAGTCGGTAGCTGCGATACCTGTGACCTACAAGGTGTTACAAAAGATGCTAACTCTGATAGGGATCACAACCTAAATATTTTTTTTGCTCTTCGACGTTCCGTTTATTCTTAAATTAATAAAATGTGAACGGTGTTGCGGGAGAAAAATATTTTTTAAATATTGTTTTTATTGACTTTCACAATGTTTTAACAACTCAAACCTTTGCAAATGCACCTACACCCACAAACATATTTTTAAATTTGAGCTAATACCAAGATCAAAAAAGTTATGAAAAAATTTCAATTTTGAGGTTATAAAATAAAAATTGTTTTTTCAGCTTTTTTTACAGAATTTACATCCTGTTGGCCAGTAGATTACACCCTGTAAAAAGAGTTAGGATGTTTTGTAACACGTTGTATACACCATCCTGGCAGCTTAGTCAGCCTAATCCACAGAAACATCGATTTAAATCGATGCACAGGAAAGAAACAGTACGTGTGTGGAGCCAACTAAATTCCGGGTTTACTCACGATGTTTTCCTTCATTGTTAAGTGTAAATACAAACGAAATAAATATACCTCTACATATAGAGAATAGAGAGTAGAGACTCCGATGCTCGGAACAACGTTAAAATGTGACCTAATGTACCAGTACGGACACACGACAGCACGTCAGAGTGTACACTTTTTTTGTAAAGTCGCCCGTAACGTAACAGAGTAGAGTGCTAGTGTGTAAGCGTCTAGTTGCAGTCTTATGTTCCTAACTAGACAAGGACTACAGAGCGGCAGAGCGGCCAATTATCACACATATTATCAAGGTATCTACCTTGATAATATGTGAGAAGAAACGTTGATTTCCGTAGGTAGACCCTTACACTTTCGTTGCAAAGTCACCTGTAACGTAAGTGAATAGAGTGCATGCGTGTGTCTGCATGCTGTCTTGTGTACACACGACAGCACGTCAGAGTGTACATTTTTGTTGTAAAGTTGCCCGTATCGCAACCGAGTAGATTGCTAGCGTGTAAAGGTCGACGACAGTCGGCCACACGCTAGGATACCCCTTTTTGTTCGATTGGCGCCCTTATGCCGCGCGCGCTAAGAGTTACTATGGGGTATCTTAGACCGTGGCCGGCCGTACCTACCTTTTTCTGTATAGTTCGTGCTTTTGAGCTTTTTCCAAAATATTACCTACTTAGGCTCAATAACGAAACTTTACCTGGAACACAGTAGGTATATGAATTCTTATGATGTTATGTCAATAGGTTAATGATTTTTTTTATAATTATACAGAGAGTAACAACAACGTTAAAATAAAATATATGAACACATGCATGTTTGGAACATAGCAAGCTAACTAGGTCACTCAGCCAAATTTAATTCGATTCGATCGAATAGTTTTAACACCATGGTAGATTTTGTGAAAAAAATCGGAGTAATTCACCAAACGTAAATAAGTCATAGCTCCCAAACTATACATTTTGGTAGAACATTATGAAATATAAATCACTTCACGAAACTGTAATTTGGTTGTATTTATTTGTAACTCAAAATGTTTTCGCATAATTTTAATTCACATGATGAATTTGTTCTCAAATAACCGCGAAGTGCACACTCGAACTCGGTCCCTACCCCCTAGCACCAAACAAAATTACTTTTTAAAGAAAATCTATACTTATAACTAGCTGTGCCCGCGACTTCGTATGCGTTTTTACACATGTGACATTTAATTTAAATTCAACTGTGGAGGAAAACTCAAAAGGAAGGTTTTTTTTAACCCCCGGCCAACAAAGAGGGGTGTCATAAGTTTGATAGCTTTGTGTGTGTATCTGTTTATGTGTTTATGAGGGTGTGCCTGCCTGTGTGTCTGGCTGTGTGTGTGTGCCCTAATCTAAACAATAAATTTATGATAAAATATGTTTTGTTTAGATTAGGTATCGCCCGTGTAAGATACCAGGAAGCTTAGCATAAGAATTTCCTGGGAAGTATGGGGGTTTATTATGTATCTCCCTCGACGTAGAGTGGGATAGATAAAGTTATAAGCCCATAGATAAGGTCTTACCCATTCTCATGCTAAGCCAGCAAGCAAAGTATAAGGTTGGGTTAGAGCGTACCTACCGCAAATAACTCTGTCTATCCCGCTCTACGGCAAACAAAATATATTTTTTTAATATCAAGTTGGGCTCAGTAGAGTAAATATTTAAAAAAAGGCACAAAAAAAATTTCAACCTCGCGTGGGTTCAAATCCAGAACATTTTGACCGCGACGCAACAGTACTACATTTCTAACATCGATAAACTTTGTCCGACCTCCACCGAAAACCAGTCACAATTCCCTCCAGCAAGCATCATAAGGCTGGGTTAGAGCGTATCTATGGCTCTGTCCATCCCGCTCTACGTCAAACAAAAGAGTGAGATACCTATTATTTTAAACCCATAGATACGCTCTAACCCAGCCTTATGATGCTTGCTGGAGGGAATTGTGAGTGGTTTTCGGTGGAAGTCGGACAAAGTTTATCGATGTTAGAAATGTAGTACTGTTGCGTCGCGGTCGAAATGTTCTGGGTTTGAACCCACGCGAGGTTGAAATTTTTTTTTGTGCCTTTTTTAAATATTTACTCTACTGAGCCCAACTTGATATTAAAAAAAATATATTTTGTTTGCCGTAGAGCGGGATAGACAGAGTTATTTGCGGTAGATACGCTCTAACCCAACCTTATGCTTTGCTTACTGGCTTAGCATGACAATGGGTAAGACCTTATCTATGGGCTTATAACTTTATCTATCCCACTCTACGTCGAGGGAGATACATAATAAACCCCCATACTTCCCAGGCAATTCTTATGCTAAGCTTCTTGGTATCTTACACGGGCGATACCTAATCTAAACAAAACATATTTTATCATAAATGTATTGTTTAGATTAGGGCACACACACACAGACAGGCACACCCTCATAAACACATAAACAGACACACACAGAAATGACACCCCTCTTTGTTGGTCGGGGGTTAAAAAAAACCTTCCTTTTGAGTTTTCCTCCACAGTCAAATTTAAATTAAATCGCACCCCCCGGCGAATAAACCCGTAACATCAAAAACGTAATTGTTCAGGAAAAAATAAAAACAGTTTTTTCGTCCCAACTCACTAAGTACCTATGGTAGAAAAGTCATTTGGGTATCAATTTACAGGTATTTTTTTTGCTCACTACATATTGAAACATTATTAATCTATAGATAACACTATGGAAGTTATTAAACAAAATGTATGATACCAATATTAAAATCTTGTTTTATTACTGCAAAGTGATATTACGGTTTTATTCGTTGTAAAATCGAAACCGAACATTTACAGCATCATAGTAATAAAGGAATATTCGCTGATATTTTGCATAGATACTCTTTTCGGTAAGAGCACATTATGGATTTATTCTCGGCATATGTAAAGTGACTGTGTTAGACAATGGCTCATTATCTTTTTATTCTGGTACAAATTTCTAAGAATATGAAATGTAAGTGTATATTACAATTTTTCATATAAATTTTAATTCTCCATAAGTGCCCCTTGTAGCAATTCCTTGTATAAAATAAATAGGTAAAGGAGTCCAGGAAATTTTGAATACCTACCCAAAGTAGTTAACGAAACAAATCGTATTAAAAATCGACAGTATAATGGAAGAAAAACACAATGAAATTAAAAACTTCCAAAAACAAAGGCAAAAAAGTTAGCAAAAAGTGAAATTTTCAACTTTTTATGCCTTTGTTTTTGGAAGTGTTTGAATCATTAAATAACAATTTAATTCGAAACTTCTTCTTCATCTGGTGCCTCTCCACTATTGGAGGTTGGCAGTCGGCTGTTCATTATGTCATTCTGTCCTTAGCTAGACTAAAGAGATCTTATATGGTGACCACTGCTGTTCATTCTTTGATGTTTTTCAGCAAACTCTTTCTTCTTCTGCCGACGCTTTTTCCTTCCTCAATCTTTGCCTATCAGGATAATTGGAGAAGTCTATCGTATCTAATCACATTATTTACTTATCTATTTCTATTCGGTGTTTAAAATGAGTTCTTTTTTGTGTGACATATCCTTATCCTTATACTTAAGATACCACTACTTTTCGAAAGCTTCAATTTTCCTATTTATTTGATCTTTACGATCCATTTTTCATATGCATTCACAACCGTCGTACATTTCTATAGGCTAGATGTAACATTGAAGCCACCTGATCTGGATCTGGAGGTTATGATCGCATAGCAAATGGATAGAAGATAAACCTTTATTTGCTTCATAAACAAACGTAGGTAAAAACCAAAGTCAACTTAAACCTTATTAAAACAGAAGAAAAATACAAACTTGGTTACCTTAGACCCTGTGCGTTTTACCAGTTTGATTGGCTTCTTCACAGACGATTATCACCGTGTTAGTCTGGCTCCATTAAAGGTTCTGAATTATTCGCTTATCTCTGCTATCAATTCTAACGTCTTGTAGACGACGCATTAGTACCTATAACCGGGCTTAGCATGATCAAAGGCCTTCTTGTATTCAATCAAGCAAATTAAAACGTCAGTTTGCAAGTCTCTCACTTGTGGTCTAGGTAGGTGCAAAGAAGACTTATCTGGTTCTTAGCCCTGACCTGAAACTGAAATAGCTATTGGCAATACCTATGCTCATTGGACTTCACTCTGATCCTCTGATGAAGAATGAAGAGAAACATACCTGGCTTAGCAAACTTATTGTGCGGTATTCGCAGTATTTCGTCATGTCAGTAGTGACAAAGGTTGAAAGGTTTCGTTTCTTTCTAGGCCATTTTTTTTTAAATTTTGCAATCGTTTTAATGTTTATTATGACCCCCCAATATCAAAGAGAAAAATCCCCTGAACAGTATCTGCTGCCTAAAATATTTTATTTCAGTGTTATTTTCATGTACGAACAGTTTTTGTTTTCATGAAAGTTCCATTATAGGCGTTCAGATACTGCTTTACACGAGCGAGGTAAATGCTTTTGATTTTAAAACAATATTTTTTACCCAAAATACAAACATAACATCATTCAAATATAGCGTAAAACTTGCCATTCGAGACATAGACCCTCATTATTTATTTGCGTAAGTTATTGATAGAAGTTTATTTTTTAACTAACGCGCCACCTGTAATTTCTGGTTTTGGAATGTTTCCCTCCGTTGCGAATTTTATCTGTGGTGTTTCGTTCGTGGCGTGGGGTGCATGTTGTTGTGTGTTGATGAGTCTGTGACTTAGACAGCTGACAGCTCCACTATTCTGTGCACACGGCTCACCACAGAGTTCGCCATTTTGTCAGTGTGGAGTGTGTGTTGCATTGCAATCAAATCAAAACATTTTATACATGGAACCAGATAAAGATATTGAGGAGTGGTTGTTAAAATATGGTTTATAATTTAAATAATAGTCTATCTTTTCTGGTCCTTGTTTAATTTCAGTCTTAGCCTGAGCCCCATACTATTGAGAAACAACACCTTTAAAAATTTTGTGGTAATATCCCAGTGCTGTAAAAGGTTTTGAAAGACTTGGAGAGCGCATAACTATTAGAGTATGTTTTTAATGGGCTTGAATTAATCTGGTCTTAGTGATTTACCAGTCTTGGCTCTTTTTAGAGCCTTAACTAGTTACTTTTGATCAAAGGATTGAAGGACCAGTTTCATAGATCAGTATATTGGCAAACAGCGTTTTCACGCGGATTTTTATACTTCCTGCATACAGAATTAAATGTATGCAGGAACCTTGGTGTTACTTAAGCCTTATGAGATCATTTATACATCGTCTAGTGGCAATTACTTACAAAGGCGTTACTAAGTTCAAGTACCTAGGTTTTACGGTAACTGATCCAAACACCCGAGAAGGCGAGATAGAGATCAGAATTAAAAATGCATTCCGATACTCCGCGGCTCTCCACAAAGTGATCACGTCCAAGCACCTAACAAGAAGAACGAAAATACGCATTTATAAGAACCATCTTTATGTACGGATGTGAAACTTAGACACTGACGCAAAAAGAAAAGATCAAACTCCTGGTCGCGGAAAGGAAAACCAAGGGAGAAGACGGCACCTTTAGGATCCGGTAAAACGCCGGACACATGGCTGAGCCCAACATAATCGAAGAGACTAAAACTGCAAGACTCCGCTGGCTTGGTCACGTATAAAGAATGGGAGAGGATCGGGCAGCTAAAACAGCATACGAACGGCAACCTTGTGCACGTCTACCAGTTGGACGTCCCAAGTATCGCTGTATTGACGAAGTCTCAAAGGACTTGCGCGAACTCCAAGTGGAAGATTAGAAAGAAGTGATGCAGGTCTTTTGGTTGCGGAGGCCAAGATTCACTTCGAGTCGCTGAGCCAGCGTAGTAAGTAAGTGGCAACTTCACTCACACCACATGGGTGCAGTGACCACTTGCTGCAGTGACTGGGAAATCAGTCAATGAATTCCGGTTTTATCCTTTACGCAACCCAGCCATCTCCTTTATCTCCAAATTCCATATCATGGTTGTACCATTCTTTATAGAACTTCGAGCCCACCACTCGTATTTTACACAAGTTTTTTTTTCTTGTACAATATTGTCCGGTTGTGAGAGTTTGTGTAGCCGTTTTCTCTCCATAAGGTTTACTACATCATACGAGACATAAACTTAAGACATCTTCGTCTATCTATAGCTATTTCTTGTTCTTTATTCCTCGCAAAATCGTCCTTTCATAGTGACTACCACATCGATGACATATTGTTAGATTTATTATTACATCATTACTGGAATAAATATATAACAACAAAAAGCTAAACGGTTTTACAGATATAGCAAAACCGGTTCCTATTTTGTAAACAGGCATTACAGTCATGGTGATCAAAATATTTCACGAGAATAAAGCCGTAAAGGCTTTTGTAATTTCTGCATACAATAAATGTATCAGTAAGGGATGACTGCGGTTTTATTCTTCGTTCAAATTGTTGAGTATGGTCAGACGAATAAAGCCATATTTTTAAATATCTCCTTAAATATGGTATTTCAGGGTGTGAAAAAAATTACACTTATGTATTCGGCATCGGAGATGACGTTTCTGCAATAACAATAAAAAAGCCGTAATAGCACTTTACGGGTTTATTCTGCGGGGGGTGCGAAATGTCAAATGTGTAAAAACGCATACGAAGTCGCGGGCACAACTAGTCTAGACATAAAATGATCACGGTGTACCGGGTAATGGCGCTATAAAGCCCCACGATTCAGTTACGCGTTACGTTTCACGACCGGGAATAAAAAACGAATTTCTCACCTTTACCTACCCTAAGGGGTGCCTGGTCGTCGGCGTACATTGTTAACCTTATGGCCGATAAAGTAGATATGATGGGACCCAGAACAAACCCGAAAGCGTCTGGCCAAGCACGAAGGGCGCAACGAACAAAAAAAACGGCCAAGTGCGAGTCGAACTCTGAGTTATGAAATTTTAACTTTGGCCTCGAGTGTTCGCCCGGAGCCCGAGTCCGGCTAGCATGAGGGTTTCTCTCTGCTTATGCTGTCTGTCTGTCCGTCCCTCTGTCCATCCGTCCGGCCGTCTTCTATACCTGAAGTATAATATTAGGGTTCTGTACACGTAAAACAACTTAGTAGCACAGGAGTTGACCAAACAATTTTTTTTTTTAAACTAAGTTGGACTTTCATCATTCACTCTGAGTTTATTTTGACTGAAGAGACATTTGAATTGACAGAACTTGCCGACCTGCACAAGAGAAAGAACATACAGAAAAGCTTTTATAGTCCACACCTTACCTATTCCACGTATAGGAGCCATCATCTGGCAGTATTTTTCATACAATAAAACTTATTGTAAAAATATTGGTTAATTTCGTAAGCCACGACCTCGAAGCACGGGTCCTTGATTTTATCGCACCATTTATTCCCTCACAGGAAAGCATTTCCCAAATAAGCGCCTATTCAAATTAACTGGGCAATCATTTTTACGCTTTTACCGATGCGCGGGGGCTTATTACAGGCGTTTCCGAAATAATAGATATTTTTAAGCGGATGATTTCTTGAGGATGGTGCGATTTTTCCATGATTTGCTGACAAAATATTACATCTCGGGGTAAGGTTGATTAAGTTTTTTAAGTTGCCGATAGACTTGGGCACTCACAAAACATGTAGCATTCGAACCAAAGATCGCTACGAGAATTTTTTGCAATCATTCTAGCGAACGCTCTATCTATTGTACAGTCGGCCACAGTCTCAGATACCCCTTTTTGTTCGATTGGCGCCCTTATGCCGCGCGCGGTAAGAGCTGCCATGGGGTATCTGAGATTGTGGCCGACCGTACCTATTCGCCAAAAATTTTGAAGCTTTATTTTCGTTTCGCTAGAAAGCTCGCTAAAAGTTAATTTTGTGAGCTTTTTACCTGTAATGTAATACTATCGATCTGCTAACAAAAAACAAACAAGCTATAACAAACTGCTTATATTACCTTAAAAACGTTAAATCTACAGGGTGGCCCAAATATAGAAGTCAAGCGAGAAAATGTTGTTATCTGACACCAAGGGCTACCCGAACGTAACACTTGTTAGAATGCTCATTACCAGTAAATCTAGTGAATGCTCAAGTCTATTAGCAGCTTTACCCACATGGTAGGTATTTGAGAACCTATGAGTTTACCCTACAGTTGGCCCATTTTTAGTAACCCTTTTTTTTTTGCTTTAAGGCATCGTTAGTGATTGTTTTATGTTCTACCAACATTTATAGTTTAAGAGCTATGTTTTTTTTAATATCTCCAAGTTATGTAACAAAAAGCACCATGGTCTAAAAACTATTCGATCGAATAAAATAACAGTATTTAAACCAACTTTCAGAGCAATCAAACGGAGAAAAAAAATTGCCTTTACTTAAAATACCAACGCCACCAACCCCTTATTAGCCGCTTAGGAGTAAAATTATGAGAAATAAAATTGAAAAACACGTGTCTTATTAATTTTGTTGCAAATATCTAGGTAAGTAAGATGTAGCCTGTACAATTGTACAAGTCCCACTAGCTGGGCAAAGGCCTTCTCTCAGAGAAAGAGTTCACCACGCGTGCTCAATGCGGGTTGGCGATTTTTGCGTTGAGGGTAGGTATAATGCCTCATACGCTCAGGTTTCCTCACGAGGTTTTCCATCACAGTCAGCGAGTGGTATTGCTACTACCAATTCACAAATGTATGTACATGCCCGCACCGGGAATCGAACCTAGGACCTTTCGCTCTAGAGTCCACTTTTCTACCCACTAGACCACCACCGCCTCTAGGTCTAATATCTAGGTACCTATACAAAATTTACTCGTAGCAAGTAACCATCGAACAAACAAAAAAACCCATACAAAAAAATCACAACTCTAAGAACACTTTTTACACCCAGTTACCCCTAAAAAGGGAAGGCAAAATTTAAAAAACCGTGTCCATTTGATTTTGGTGTAGAGTATTATAAACCAAGTATTAAAATAATCGGAGGAAAATAAATCCAAAAACTTAAATAAACACGTTGCGTATATACAAATTTCCCGGTTTTTCAAGTGCTGCAAAGTTAGCACAGGTCTTTCGAAGCTGAAAACTTGGATATACAAGGAGTTACAAAAGATGCTAACTCTTTTTACAGGGTTAGAGCACCCGGTGATAGGGATCACAAACAATTTTTTTTTTTGTTCTTTGTCGTTCCGTTGATTTTTAAATTAATAAAATATGAACGCTGTGGCGGGAGAAAAGTTTTTTTTTGTTTTCATTGACTTTCACAATGTTTTAACAACTCAAACCTATGCAAATGCACCTACACCCACAAACATATTTTAAATTTTGATACCAAGAACAAAAAAGTTATGATTTTTTTTTTATTCTGAGGTTTGTAAAATAAAAATTGTTATTTTCAACTTTTTTTTACAGAATTGACATCCTGTTGACCATTAAGTTACACCCTGTAAAAAGAGTTAGGATGTTTTGTAACACGTTGTATACGCCACTGGTCCGTAGAGGTCCTAACAATATAATATTATTATTTAGCCGTTTATTTCCATTTTACTTTTGGATATGACCGTCCTAATAGTACATTTTCATAATATAACTTGAAGGCGGGAAAGAAAAATAGAAAAAAAAGGTTACACCAGCGAGCGGAAGACAACACTGCAAAAAAAAGTGATGTTTTATATATAACACGTAATAGTTTTTTTAATACAGTTGCTCAAAAAGTGGCGTATTGCAGGGACCTATAGCGTTCGGGATGTGGGCTATTACACACTCGTGCTTTTTTTTTACCTTTCCCGCACTCGTGCGTTTTCTTTCCCAACTGTCAAAATAATGTCTATTAAAAAGAAAAACCAACCATGAAGTTTTTACTAAAAAAGTTTTTATGATTCTGCAAATACGTATATTTCTAAAAAGAAGCTACTAATTTGTTTCAATATCAGATTTAATGATTTTATTGAATGATTTTGGTTAGGTTTCATTTCATTAAATTTCATTTTCATTTCATATCAATAAAAAACTTCTACTTGGCTGTATGCATAGTTGCCTTTGCCTACCAGAATGGGTGAAGAAAAAAAAACTCTGCTTATATTCTACGGTTGGCGCCATTTGGATATTTTTCAGAAATTTTCTTTGCTTTAGTTGTTTGTTGCACAAAATGAGTAATTTCGACTCTAGTTTTTTTTTATTAACAGCCACAGGAACTCAGTATAATTGCACAAAATGCTTCGGAGAAGATTTTACCGGAAAAGTCAAAAATGCTAGGTTAGTTGAGTTTATTGTGTTTTTATTATTTTATTAAATCGCTTCATTTTTTCGCAACTGTATTAAAAATAGTCGTTCAGTACACGTGCGGAACCGTCATTGCAACTTGTTCCGACTGTCAACCCTCGCCTTCGGCTGCGCCTCGGCTCGGGTAGCCATTTGTCGGAACTCGTTGCAATGACAGCCTTTCCACACTTGTAATGAAATATACTATTTTTTTTGTGATAAATGTGGGATTCGAAGAAAGGAGTATGAATGATAGAAATGTGAAAGGAACGTTTACGGAATATAAGATGATGCGTGAAATGAAGTGTGGGCGAGAGGGAGAAAGATTGAGATTTGGAGAAAAAAACACATTAGGTATACAGGGTGTTAAAAGACCGCCAACAGACCCGAAAGCCACGCATACTAGACACCAAAACAAAGTACTTTTTCGAAAAATTATTGCTGGGAAATGATTTTGGTTTTTTAGGTTACTATTTTGAAAAATATTTTATCACGCAATGGACCTGTAACGCACTAAAGTCATATTGCGCAAGCGTGGGTATAAGTTTATGTTACTTAAGTTTGAAGTGCAAATGTTTAGAATACATTGCGGGTTGCAATTTTAACGTCGTTTTTTGTAAGAAATAGTCATAATTTTGGTATGGCTTCATGAGAAGGTATGTTAAGAACTAGATACTGAATACATTTCTGCAAAAAATAAGTTTTGAAAAGTCCGACTTTGAACCTCATTATCTCGGAAACCGTTGATTTCCCAGGCATATTAGTTCCTTGGGTAAAAAGGTTCATTATGATGAGGACAATACGTGGTTTCCCGCTTTGTTGGCGGTCTTTTAACACCCGTATACACAGTAATATAATAATTATGCAACATAGGTAGAGCACGGTGCAGCGTCACGAACTGAACTATGACTCTGGTAGAAGTTTAACTATTCAGAGGTCTTTGTTGAAAATTAAGCGCAATGTGTTTGACTTCCGAAAATTCACGACTCACGAACGCGCGCTGTGCTAAATGCTGACAAGCTTAGTTTCAGTTTCAGTCCGTTTGGATAATTTTAGACGCGCCCCGTGGAGTGCGCACACGCATGCGCGGCAAGTCGGCCGCGATCAAAATTTTTATATTGTTTTCTGTTAATGCTCTGTCCTGAAGAACTGAAAATTGAAGTGAAAATTTAAGGTGAGTAGAGTACGAGTAACTGAAGGGGTTTCTTAAAAATTTGCTACTTTTGTCATCAACCGATGTATCCTTCTAATATTCCTTCTTGCGTAGTTCTTCTTGTAGTATAGAACAGATCAAAACCGGTGTTCCCTCATTTGAGTTTATTTCGTGTTAGGCTATAACAAGCAGCAGATTCTACATCAGTAAACTATGTCCGGAAAAATCAGATTTTCAAAACTTTTTGAGGCCTAGCGGCAACTTGACAGAATGTCCATTTTATAAAGATTCTTTTGACAGTTTATCGATTTTTCAGTACTGTTTCGTTCTCCGAACTGTTTCGGCTCATGTTCGAACATGAGCCAAATCGGTCGAGGGGTTGCCGAGATATAGGGTCGCGAGTTCATAGTTCGGGGCGAACCACTAGTTACCCGAGGGAGTAAAGAACTTTTTTTTTTATCCTAGTGTTATTTGAATTCAGAGCGTTGCAAAGAGTAGAATCCCGAGCGTAGCGAGAAAATAAGTGTGTGGAAATTACGAATAATTAGCGTCAGTACAATGTTCTCTGGATTTCATATTATAATTCTCAGACACTACTTGAGGAAAAAACTAAATTTTTAGGGTTCCGATTGTTAAAAGGATAGGTAAATCGGAACCATTATAGAATCACTCGTGTGTCTGTCTGTCTGATTTTCCTGGTATGTTGGCCATTGGCCGAGGCGCGCAGAGGGAACAAAGACACAATGAGGGCTACCGTTTTATTTAGTGCTCGCAGATGGCACTTCTGTCGAGTAAGGTCCTCTTAAAGTTGGTTGTTTCAGACGTAAACAAAAGTTTACCTACATAAAAATCGTATTTAATACCTACATTAAAACTGTACCAATAAAACACATTAAGCACGCCGTGATTCGAAAAAAATGTCAACACAATTTTCCGAAAGATAAAACATTTTTAAAGCATTGGGTGAGTAGCGTGATAACAACTATTTGGCATAATTAATCTCCGGTATTGCAAAATATTAACAACATACAACATTATCAAAATATTAACAACTAGTGGTTGGCTCCGAACTATGAACTCGCGACCCCAGTTACAAATGTGTAACTTTGCTTACGCCATTAGCGCAGGCGCGCGCGCGCTTTGCATATAAACTATACAACCCCATATCTCGGCAAGCCCTCGACCGATTTGGCTCATGTTCGAACTTAAAAATTCTTTTAATTTCGTTTACCCGCTTGCCTTTCATAACGATCCGACCAAATTTACTCAAGTTACCGTCGAACGAACATTCATACATACAAACATACATACAAACATACATACATACATACAAACGCAGAATTGTTCCAGTAGACTCGTAGAACTTCGCTCGCTCGTTCAATTAGAAATAAACCCGCGTCGCCACCGAATTAAATCCCATAGAATCCGCATTACGTATAAAATCACAATAAAAACTTGTCCCCATAGAAACAAAAGATATTAGCAATAGAACAATACGAAACATCATTTCGACCATACGTTTAATATTCAAATGTCAACCTTATTGCATTAGTGTACAGTTTTACTTTAATTGCATGGACTACGAGCAAATAAGCTCCCAAAGGCAATTTGGGCATCTATTTTTCCAGACACATTTCAGAGTTCTATGTTGTATCTAGTTTTATCCTTGATCGAAGCGCGTCGCCCATACAATCAGTGACATTTCTGACCTTACGCAACTCTAGCGCCCCCAGCGGTAAACCCACAAGCGCGGTAGCCCTCATTACAGGCGCAAGCTCTGCGAGCGGCCAGCTCTAATAATAGCGCAGCGGCGTTCCGCGCGCCTCTCCAGCGCTGAAAGGTCACTCAATACTATCACGAAGTATAATAGTCCTCCTACCTCTTTCGTAATTGGTTGGGTTTTGAGGGGCCCCATAAGTTTAATAAATAGAAACCACTTTACAACACCGTACCTAACTATTGTTTTATTTCACTGTAGTTAATACTGTTAATGGCTTAGACACGGCTAGCTGAAAAAAAAAAACAATTAGACAAACACTTAGTTCGAAAGTAGGATATGGAATGAGTAAAAGACATCTTCTAGCATGTTGCTGACTGTATATATTTGTGCACTTTAGAATTGTTTCTAAGTAGGTACAAGTATAATACACCCATGGAAGAGAGCCTTCCCGCACTCAGACCTCACTCAAACTACGTGGTGTCTCAAGTGTCTTCTTTCGTGGGACGCATTGTACATTTTAAAATTGTATCTAACTTCCTAATACCTAGTTTGCCCCAAACTGTAATCTCGCGACCCCATATCTCGGCGAACCCCTCGTCCGATTTAGCACATATTCGAACTTAAAAAATCCAATTTATCTTATTTACCTAGGTGCCAGCTTACCAAATTTCATGAAGATCCGACCAACGATACTCAAGTTATCGTCAAACGAACATTAACACGAACATAGCAAGCGACGGATTGTTCGAGTAGACTCGGAGAGCTTCTCTCGCTCATTCAATTATTGCGTCCTTCCAGCCAAGGTCACCGCCAGGTCGCGATGGCGCCCATTTACGACGAATTCGACGCGGCGTACGCGGCGCGCTGCAGCGACGTTACCCTCTGCTCGGATCCGCGGGGCTTCTTCGCTGGCCTGGCGACCGCCGCAGCAGAGCTGACAGCGCCCGAGTGGCTGAGCAGCCTGGCCGATGTGGCCGGAGACGGATCCAAGCTAGACCTGGTCTTTGGATATGCCGAGGTTAGTTTCACTGTGAGTGACGCTGTTGGATACTATAAAGACTGTTCACCGCACAAGCTAAGGCGGCAAGACCTACCGCACATAGGTCCCGGCACTCGGTTTCGATCGTTTGTTGGACTTAGTGTGCCCTTTTCATGACCTAAGCTGTCGGTAAAAGGGCCACTATAATAAAAAAAGGTAGTCTGGAGAGGGAAGTGTTCACCGCTAAGGGCACTCTATGGGCGTTTGTCTAACGCATTGTCAACGTCAAAGTCAACGAGAAGGAGATTATTTCCGATATTTTTCTACGAGATGACATGACGTGACGTGTGGTGGAAAAGCGGCCATCTGCCACCAGTCATCTCGTTCTCGTTCATGTTCATCGACGGAATCGGTATCTATGATGGACAAACGCCCGACATGTAACCTATACTTACTAAAAACTTAAAAATAGGTAATAACAATCCTACCCCATTGTGAGTGAGTGTGTGTGTTTGTTACTCTTTTTCTGCCTGAATTCGGAAGGCAAAGTTTTTAGTTCGAAAGTCCGTTATTGGCTTAATCTTATCTTTAGACAATATTGAGAAACTAATTTCAATATTTTTTATTTTGGTTCAGTAGTTTGGATTTTACAACGTTTCAAAGATACGGTTTTATGACGTGACGCGACGGTCTGCATACTGTTGGCGGTCATAGGAACAAACCATTTAACCGCATAAAAACAAAACTACTGGACCAAAATAAAAAATATTTAAATCAGTTTCTCAATATTGTCTAAAGATAAGATTAAGCCAATAACGGACTTTCGAACAAAAAACTTTGCCTTCCGAATTGAGTGGATGGATTTGGATGTTTGAACAAAAATAGCTTACACACCAGAATAGTATAATAATTAAAATAATTTACTCTAGCCTTTTCCCGTAATTTCGTCCGCGCCGACATCAAGAACAAAGAAAATGGGCAACTTTTTATCTGCGCGGACGAAGTCGTGGGCAAAAGTAGTGAAGAATAAATAAACGACTTTTGACATTTATTATTATCAAACACACAGCGCCCTCTACAAAAAGCTTCGCGTAATCTTCCCCATTAGGTTGGCACTCGTGCGAGTTCAAGCTCTTGTAAAATAGGTGCCAGCTTCCAGTAGCGAGGTCAAGTGGCGCGACTTGGCTGCCTCGTTCCTCCAGTGCATTTTTGCTGTCGCATCGCTAGTATGTATACAGGGTGTTAAAGACCGCCAACAAAGCGGGAAACCACGTATTGTCCTCATCATAAGGATCATTTTCAATTATAGAATATTTCTTACAAAAAACGACGCTGAAATTGCAACCCGTAATGTATTTTAAACATCGGCACCTCGAGCGTAAGTAGCCTAAGTTTAGGTGAACGCTTGCGCAATATGATTTCTCTTCATTACACTTCGCCATTAGGTACACGATAAAATATTTTCCAAAATTATACCAAAATTATTTCCGAGATATAATTTATGGAAAAAGTACTTTGTTTTGGTGTCTAATATGCGTACCTTTCGGGTCTGTTGGCGATCTTTTAACATACCCTATAGGGTGTTAAAAAACCGCCGACAAAGCGGAACACCACGTATAGTCCTCATCATAACGAACATTATTGCCCAAGGAACTATGCCTGGGAAATCAACAGTTTCCGAGATATTATGGTTCAAAGTCAGCCCAAATATTTTCTTTTACAGACGTGGGTTAATTATTGAATTAAGTAAGATAGGTACTCGACATTTATTCTCAAGAAGCCATATCAATAATTTTAGTATTTCCTACAAAAATCGACGAATCGAGAGGGGAAGCCCAGCAGTGGGACACGATACCCGTGAATACAAAAAAATACACACACAAACCTATTGTAGATGGCGTTCACGTGAAGCTACCCAATCTAAGTATGAAGGACTGATGAGTTGTGTAGGTACACACGTCAAGAGCTCAAGGTTCCATACCAAAAACTGAAGAAACTGAAACTGTGAACAGCTAATGGAACCTTCTTTGTCAACAGTTGATGGAAGTGCTAACGGAAGTACTGTCGCGCGTTCAGCCGCTCCATCGAGGCAAAGATGTGCGTGCGTCGAGCGAGCGGCGTGAGGAGGCGGCGCGGGCGCTGGACGCCGGTGACGTCACCAAATCACTGGCTCTAGCCAGCCAAGCTGTTCTGAAGGCGCCTATGACTGGTGCGCCGCCCGCCGATGAAAAAAAAAAAAAAACATTTTAGTTGCATTTATTGCACTCGGCGCTGCAGTGCCTGGAACATTGTTTTAGATGGAGTAGGCTTGCCCAGCGCCTTTACCATCCTAACAGCTTAGTCGGCCTAGCTACTAGTAGCCCACAGGAAAGACAAATGTTAGTGCCCAAGAATATTTGCGCACTATTTAAGAAGCGCTTAGGTACCTATCTACCAACAGCTGTTAGGTGCTGGAAAAGTCAATCATATACCCAATGTCCTCGGCACTGTAGCGTTTAAGTTATCGCTTTATCCATCTAGTAACAGCAATACCATTGGACTCTGTATAAATCGAGTAAAAATCGCAATGAGTAAATTTAGCCCGCTAAGCGATCAAGGATCAAGACAGTCGCCTATAAATCTGTGTATGTGATCCTAGCATGGGTCCAGTGCTTGAGACATCATCATCTGTATTCATCCATTGTGGAAATAATAATAATAATCATAGGTACTACATCATAAGGCTATAAAATTATGTAGGTACATAGCCGAGGGTAGTTCAATTAACAAATGAAATTCAAGACTACCTGTCACCACAGTCTACCGCGACCAAGAGCCCTGCAAAGGTCTCGGATGGGGAAATGAAAAAAGTAAATAAAACTAATGTTAAATAAGGTAAAATTGTGTGTATAGTGCTCGTGCAAAGCTAAGAAATCAAAAAGAAATTGCCTACAACCAATTATGTTGGCCCCCAGGCGAGTTGGAGCTCATGGAAGGCGGGGTGACGCTCGCGCTGGCGCTGTGGCAGCGGTCGGCTGCGCTTCTGCGCGCGCGCCGACCGCGGGCCGCCCTGCGGGACCTGCACGCGGCACTGAAGGAGCACTTACCCGCCAAGATGAGGGCTCAGTACTACTGGCGAATGGGCCACTGCTACAAGGGTCTGATTTTAACTTTGCACTTATTAGGAAGTACCTAGGCGACCAAGCTTCGCTCGAATTCTCCGAGTTGGCGCAACATTTTATTGATTTGCTTTGCCTCTAAGGCGCGTAAGATCAATCACAGTTTAAACCAAAAAGGCTAGTTTAAACCCTATCTGTCAATTAATTTTCATACAAAATGCGAGGTTTAATACGAGTATATGGTCTGAGTTTAAACTGTGATTGATCTTACGGGCCTAAGTTAACCAGTGTGATGATATTATGGCCTATGTGTTTTCTAATGTCTATAAGCTATTTCTGTTCCAAATTTCATCCAAACCGTTAGAGCCACTTCCGAGATCCCCCGTTTAAATTTATAAATATACAAGCAAAGAGCATATAATACAAATGCAAGATTAGCTTATTTAAAGTAATAGAGAATTGGCGGCACCTTGCACGTTAATAATTTGCATAGCCGTTGTGGGAGAGGGGCCAAAATTAAGATGGAGCTTAAAACACAGCCGTTAATGATGATGATATTGAACATCTCAAAACTGCCACCAGGTGCCGGAGAGACCACGAGGGCCAAGGTCTCGTACGAGCTTGCGGCGCGGCTCCTGGCCAGCGATGAGGAGGCGAGGAAGCAGTTGGCTGCAGACGTAGCTTCCTTGGACTCCCCGGGAGACGTCGAGCCGGCCCCTGTAGAGGCTTGTGGTAAAATGGCTAAAGAGATAGAACAGTGACGATACAGTACAATGATTCTTGATCGAGAGAGTTGAGCGTGTAAATCATGACGCTAGTGACTCTCCCGCAACTCTATTTGGCCTAGCACTCGACATACTCCATCACATGTGATCAAGCTAAGACTCCAGCAAACAGCAAGGCTTTTAGTAAAATGGCATGATTACACGGAGACTGAGATATAACTAACAGTGACGTGATAGTAGAACGAATTCTTGATCGAGAGAGGTGGATGCGCCCCTCCGGTCCGTAACGACGAATAATTGACACTAAAACAGATATCGCAATAATGCATGCGATGTTATCGACCGATAAAAACGTGCCTGTGTGGGGGGGAGCCTTTATTGTCAAAATGCCATGATTTAATTGTGCCTCAATATCACGGTTCAAGCCTGGTGAGAGACGGACAGACGGACATCGGAGTCTTAGTAATAGGGTCCCGTTTGGTTACCCTTTGGGTACGGAACCCTAAAAATACTTAAAGATAAGTTTCATTTAACCGCTTCAGCAATGAAACCCCCAAATGTCATTGTGCATGCAGACTGTAGTATTTTCAAACCTCGAGAACGATATCAAGTTGATATTAATTTCAAGTAAAGACCTAGAACCCATATTAATTTCAGAAGTGGTCTTCTATTTTGGAGTTCCGGTGAATAAATGATCACTGAATCTTCTCGATTAAACTGTTTATATTACTAAAAGAAAAGCACAATCAACCAGCAGTGCCTCTGCTCTTTTCTTTACCAAACTTTTTTCTTTATCTAGGTATTTTGTCTAATTAAGTATCCATGAAGCCCTTTAACAAAAATCTCTAGCAGCAAACATAATCCTGTCTTCAAACAGATTGACTTGTTAATCATGTATCTAAACCTCCTAAGAACTGCCTCTTCGAATGAGGGCGGGTTTTGCGAAAGCAATCTCATAAATACAGCCCCGAAATTGGAGCCAATGTGCGCTTTTACACCTCGGGAGCAAACCAGTTCTGTTCAAACGAAACAAAAAGTGTCTCAACCAATGTAACCTTAACTGGTACGGTGGGAACATACCAGTTAAAGATGTGGTGGTGGTGGGGGAAGGTGGGGTGTGGTGGTGGGTGGGGGGATGTTCCGCAAAAGTAATAATGTCAAATACCTCCCTTATCCCATATGCGACGCACACGGTGCTTCTACCTCCGAGTTTAGTCGCACTAGGGCCTTGAGTGGTAGTGTAATAATTATTTTCTTTTTCATTTGCCTCCCAGGCTGCCAAGTCACTACCATCGTAACATATTTGAATGAAATAATGACTTTTTTTTCCAATATAGGACTTTTTATATCATCTGAAAGAAAATGGCCAAAAAATACCTATGATACCCAAAAATTTTCCAAAAGTAGAAGATTAGTGGACGAGTGCGTTTGACTGTAATATTGGGGTCTGATATGCCTGATTGTTCATAAGAAGAGGCGAAACAGAGACAAAAATATCTCACGTATTCATGAAGCTTCAAAGAAAATCTAAACACATGTAATTAGTGTAAAAAATATATTGGCCTTCAGGAAGAAACTTTGCACGGGCTGTGCGTACCAGTAATTTGTCAAAATTAGTGCCTTGCAATTTTTATTTTACCTTTTAATAATTCTTGTTTAATGTCATTGTTTTGTTTAATAACATAGTTGACTTTCTGCCGATTTTCTAATATACGAGTACGTATAGTATCGTTCGGTCTTCGCAGATTTCTTATAAAAGAGCGTGACAGAACGATACTTAAGTATTTACTTAGTACAATTCTCAGTTCAGAAACCGGGCCATATCTTGTGTAGTTTATTAGTAGGTACTTAAGTATATTCCGTGTTATGTGCGAAAATAGGAAGTTTTTTTTTGTCCAGCCATGTCAGGTTCACCTGTTACCTTTGTTCGCTCTAGTAGAAGTCGGGCGTTAATCTTACAGTGGCCGAATCCTTATCAAAACCTGTAGCACATACACACACACACACACACACACACACACACACACACACACACTCACACACACACACACACACACACACACATGTAGGTACACTAGCGACTTGGTAAAATTTTTGGTAGTGTATGGTAGATATGAATACGCCGAGAGCTTATACAAAATCAGCACGAACGAGGGTCGATTCCTACCACGCAGAGTTTCATAAATACAGGCCCGTAATCGGTTCCATGAATATGTTAGCAGCTGCGGGGCGTTCTCCGAGGGACGTTTATGTTAATTATCAGAATGTTAACACTACGGACGGTGTAGGGATTTTTCCGTTGATATCGAAACACTCTGCTTATAGCCATTCGTGACTGCTCGTTTCTTATTTTCAGCTCCAGTATTGTAAGACACTGTTCACAGCTGTGTAGCCCGGGTGTACACTGTACACAGCTTTTTAACTTTCTAACTCATCCCAACTATTTAACCACATAAAGATTTTTATAAGGTTAAAAATTTTGCTCGGGACAGGACTTGAACCCGCAACCTCTTGCATACCGTGCAGCATAGACTTTATGCCGTGCAGGCGCTCTACCGAGTCAAGTAACTGTCGATGCGAATTTCCCAACCTCATTGATACCTATTTTTTTTATAATGTTCCTCAGCAAGGGTTAGTGCTTTAGAAAATACAAAAAGTATTCAATAACAGTTCTACAGAGTTTGCCCTTTATGTTTCCTGTCAAAACACCATCATTTATCATTCATTGTACCTACGTATCATTTTTAAAAATTGGTCAATTCAATGGTCCTGAGTCTATGAGATGTGATTTCTTCGCACGGCGATATCAGTTTAGTCGGAAACGTTAAGGGCGACTTTACAATAAAATGTTACAGGTTGACTGACTGTCGACTGTACCAGACCTTATTAAAATTTTGCTTTACAGGTGTCAGCCTTACAGCGGGGGCGAAGCAAAACGTTCCAGCCCTCTCGAAATTAGTGAAAATCACAGAGGAAGGAAACAAAGTAGGGAACTGAATTAACCTAACATTATCCAATTAATAACTTTCAAAACGGTTTGACGACATTATAACCCTTAATATCTTATTCATAGGGCCGTTTTGCCGTTGCCAGCTCGGCGATAAGGACAGGCGATGTGTTGCTAATCGAAAATCCATACGCCGCTTGCTTGCTGCCGGATTGCTATGGGACACATTGTCTGCATTGCTTCAAAAGGTAATGCCTGGTTTACATTATTCCAGCGCTGGAATGCTGGAATGCTACTGGAATAATGTAAACCGGTACTGGAATGCACTAGACTAATTCCAGTACATTCCAGTAGCGTAATACATTATTCCAGTAGCATTTCAGCATTCCAGTGCTGGAATAATGTAAACCGGGCATAACTAACAATCCACCATACTTTACAATACGTTACATGGGTACAATGAAATCGTTTACTTATTGAAAAATGTAATACCTTACCTACCTCTATCGCCTGATTATGTAGGTACTAGGTAACTGTGGGATTATAATAAAAAAACTGTTATATCGTTTTAGGCTTGAGGACCACACGGAAGAGGCCGCCGCCTGGTGCCCTAAATGTTCAGGAGTAGCATTTTGTAGTGTTCAGTGTCGTGACATTGCCGTCTCTACATACCATCCTTACGAGTGCCAGTTCCTCGATCTTTTCATTGGTAAAACCCTTTATTATAAAATTTAATGTTACTTATTTATTGTCTGTAGATCTTGGAACTAAATATACCTCTAGATCCAAGCTGTAGATTATATACGCATCTCTGTCTTCATTTTCAGGATCAGGAATGTCAATCCTAAGTCACATAGCCCTGAGGATGGTCACACAAGCCGGTCTAGACACAAGTATTTCTATCTACGCAAAATACGTCACTAATGAACTAAAAACTGTAGAAGGTTCAGCCCTGAATGATATCGAAGGATCCGCAAAAAAATCCAGGATGAAAACGAGAAAAGAACGTCTGAATAGAACAAAGAAAGGACTGAAGGGTTACGATAAAATGGTCAAAGAGGAAAGCGAGGAAAGCAAAGTAGACGAAAAAGTCAATTTTTACGAAAATTTAGAGTTAAAAGCAGCCCAAATATATTCCCTCTGTACCCATTCAGAAATGAGAAAACCTGACGACTACCTAAAGAGGATTGTTATGGCAATGTTTTTGACGGAGTGTCTGAAGAAATCTGGGTTCTTCAGTAAATCAGATCCCGAGGTGAGACAAAAACGTAAGTCACCTTTGAATACGGGAAATAACACTTTACGAGTCGAATCAATCATTAAAGTTGAATCAGTACGAATAATTACCAGACGTTTATTTAATTTTAATGAATTAAAAACTCACTTTCAGATGAGCGATCCATCTGCGAGCTGATTCTTCGTAACTTGCAACTTCTGCAGTTCAATGCACACGAACTCTTTGAGACAGTCCGGAGTAAGCACCATCTGGTGGGCTCCAAAGCGCTCCACACTGCTGTAGGAATATACCCCACCGGGGCCCTGTTTAATCATGAATGTTATCCTTCTGTCGCTAGGTAGGTAAATCAATTTTGTGATACACCACTGACCTAAATAATTATGTGCAAAACACCGCACTAGGACTCAAAAGCTGAGATGGGTCTCATTTAGATGTGTTTTCAAACCACACACGACATTAGTAGGCTCGCTGATTACCAAGACCCTTGTATCTTCTCATTGCTGGATTTCGGCCCTAAAGAAGCCCTAAATCGCTTTAATCTCAAGTTTCGAAGTAGCCTCAAACACAGATTATTTTGAAACCTCTTCACTCTCGATTCCCTCAGATATTTCGAAGGCCGCAAAATTGTCTTCCGGGCGACGCGCCCTCTAGCCCCAGGAGAGACAGTTTCCGAGAACTACGGACCTCACTTCCTCAGCCGGTCCCTGCAAGAGCGCCAGCGGGCCTTGGCCTGTCGGTACTGGTTCAAATGTACTTGCAGGCCGTGTCAAGCTGACTGGCCGCTGTTGAAGCAGATGACTGCGGAACAATCAGTCGTGTTCAGGTAAACAGAGATGCAAGAGACTTTTCGGGTGAAATACTTTGTTCTCCTTGTCTGTTGATGAAAACCGACATGCGAGTAAAATCCTCTGTTCTTCATTGTCCCCACTTTGGTCGTCTGCGTTCGCCCAGCAAAATTGGGTTGTTAATCAAAACATACAGATTTGATTTGTGTATCGTTGTAGTGCATTTTGATTGGTGACCAAATGCTAGTGGTAGTTATCGAAAATATTAAATATCTTCTGCTGTGGGTAGAGCAGACGGACGCTTCACCTCTGGATCCAATTGTATATTTTTTTTCAGGTGCGTCAATGGGACATGTCAAAACACTTTCAACATAACGCCGGAAACTCCAACGGTTTGCAATAAGTGCGCAATCCCTATGGAGCGAGAGTTGCTGCAAGCTAACGTAGAGGCCGTCAAGAAATGCAGCCTAGATTATAAGGTAGGTATAACTAGTAAATTAAAAACCAGCCAAATGCGAATCTCTGGTTGTATCGACCCTCGGTGCGTGAACCCGACTCGCCCTTGTTCATTTTTTCTTATTAATATTAAGCCCTATTAATTATACCAAGTGCGAAATTTGCTCAGAAAGATCATTGCGTATGTAGCATACCTACCTAGGCAAACAAATAATGGTTTTAGAAACTATTATAATAACAGGGCTACTCAAACCAATTTATAATTGATACATCTACCATAGAAACCTGGATAATCGCGAAAAACCGATTTAATTTCTTGACGTTTGACCTTAGGGTCCACTAGTGCCGCCAATAAAAGAAAATCATATTTGGATGCGGTTTTCTGCTAAAAAATGAGAATCCCTAGGCTTATCTGGCCTCAGTGAATGAAAAAACCACCTGTCCTTGATTTCCAGACCCTACGAATAAATCCCGCACAAGAAAAAAAAGGCTACGAAGGTTTTAGGATTTGTAATCTAGGCCATTCATTTGACGGCTCGTTTTTAGCAAAAAGATGCATCCAAAATCAACATGCTTTCTTTTTCCTTGGCGAGGCGCTAGTTTTCCTGCGAGATTTAATGAGACTATAGAATAGGCTTTTAGAACGCCAAAATGAAGGTGTGTAAGAGTTTTACAGTTTATTATCTTTTTATTCAGAGGCTGATCCCTTATTTATTTCTCGTTTTTAGCTTAAGGGTCCGTATAAGGCTAACTAGCGCCACCAATGTTGAAAAAATCATATCTCGCTTCAGAAGAAGTTTCTGACAAAATCCTAAGATGAGCTCATGCGCCATGCTTTTCTAGATTTTTAAGTGTGGGTACCCAACTCAATTTCTAGTCTTAAGCTAAAAAATTTTCGATAACCGCCAAAAACGGCCGTTTTTGGCGGTTATCGAAAATTTTTTAGCTTAAAAGTAAATTTCGAAGAGGGTATTGTAGCACTTGTGTGCTATCCCTAGCTATAACTATCAATTAAACTCGAACTTCCGATATTCCTATTTATTATTTAGCTAAAATATACATTTAGGTCTGCACCCAACGGCGGGTCTCGTCTCAGTCTCTACTTGACAATCTTATTTACAGTCTTCCAACATATAATTTTAAACAGCCTACCTAATTCAAATATTATCATCAGCCAGTAGTCCAACGGAGGTTACATCATTACATCTTCCCCCTTCTAGTTCATTAAATTTTGATAGTGATCAAAATTTAATCAACTGTGGTCGGTCTTGAACATCGTTAAAATCAAAATTAGACATGATTCTTAACTATCTAACTATACATCAATAAACAACTTAAATATTTCAAGTAAATAATAGTACAACACTTCACTGTCACTTCACTATCACCATCCCTAAATACCTACCTCCCTACTCATAAAATGCGAGAATACTACCCTGAATTCGTATAATACAATCTGGCAAAGCTGGTTAATAATCCGGCTGAGTTAAAATTGGATACTCCAAGCCATCATAATTTACAAGCGAGGCCCAAAGATTACTCGACTTCATTCGATACTATTCCGCCCTTACATAATTGGGCTACCCAATCGTCGACATAAAATATAAAAAACCTCTGCTATTAACAGTTGGGACCTCGGCACTATGTCAGTCAGACCCACCAAAAGCAACCAACTTCCCCATCAAGCTATACTTCTATCTGAGGGGTAAGTCCATCCGACTCATGCCAGTGTCTCCCCTGTCTCCCTTCCTATCATCATAAATGTCGGCCCGCATCGTATGGCTGTTGGAGTATCCGTCGACACGCATCGGACACGCTGCTGCCGGCAGCTCTCCGATCCACGTCAACCATCCTCAGCCTCGCTGCACTCTGCAGCTGCGTGCTTTGCCGCCTCAGGTAGTATTCCCGTCGAATTGACACATGAAAATATTTACAAGCATTAATATCTATATTATACATCATTGCCACAACAATCTACCTAACTATCTTTCATAGAAGAGTCTCTTTCTTTCCTTCATACTGTCTTTTCTTTTCTTAAACTACTGGATTATCTTTTCCTTCCACTTTATCACTTCACCAACCAACAGGGATCTCTGACTATCTATTTTTAAGGGACCCTTGAACTTCCAGCACCTGCTTTGATAACCATTGATCGTTTCCCCCGTGATCTCTTCTCGTTCACATTTATAACACGGTCGCGTTTTATACTTTGACTTCTTCTTCTTCATTGCCACCTTAGGCCTCCTTTTAACCCATCGCGCTTTGCGACCTTTGAACTACACTTAAAAATCTAGAAAAGCATGGCGCATAGGCTCATCTTAGGATTTTTCCAGAAACTTCTTCTAAAGGAAGATATGATTTTTTCAACATTGGTGGCGCTAGTTAGCCTTATACGGACCCTTAAGGCCCAGTAGGACGCACAACTAGCGCCGCCACAGCGCCGCCAATGAAAAAAAAAACAATACTTCTTTACTTTTGGCGAGAATTGATTGCATTCGTAGGTTCTAGGATCTGGAATCCAAACGTTAGGTCCTAAAAATAGTTCAGCCTCGCTTTGAAATTTTGCAGAAGAGTTTTTGGCAAAAAACGCATCCAAAAATAAGATATGACTTTTTTTTCATTGGTGGCGCTAGCTGTAGTGCGTCATAATGTGCATAAATGAAAAAAAAAACCTGTCTCCCCACAGGAAGCCTCCAAGCTGTTAGAGTCTAACCAAGTGGGTCAAGCTTTAGACCTTTTCTGCGCGACCATTGACGCTTACCACGAGTTGGCTCTTCCACCACACCGGGACACCCATAGGGCACAGGAGTCCCTGCGCAGCTGCTTTAGTGCTTTTGGAAATGTGCACCTGCTACCTAGTGACAAAGACTAGTTGAAGATGTACAATTTGTTGTCGTTTTTTGTTATCGTTGTTTTTTTTTGTTGTTAATAAAACTGCCTTCCTGGGAAAAAAATGTCAGGCTATTGTGACGATGGTTCATTTTATTTATCCGTTGTCACACTAGTGGAACACAGATCCCGAACAAGACAAAAGAACTGGTAGCACAAGGCATCGATGGCTGCTGTACACGTGTAGAGTAAATAGGTGTGCGTTACCTACTCCAGCAAAATTTGGTCCTCAATCGTCGCCTGTAAATGTTAGCAAGAGTCAACAACTAGCATTCTACTTTACCAGTTCCAAGTACTCTACCGATTTAAGTAGAGTATCGAGTAACTTTACTGTTTACACGTATTTTGTCGGTAGAGTTGTCCACTAGGTAAGATGAACGTCACTAATCGAGAAATTGTAAGAAACACTCTGATAAACTTCAGATTACTCTAAATACAATATTTACTCTACTAATCGTTTATATGAGTCGAGTATTCGGTAGAGTAGGGTGGACGCTGGAGTGGGGGAAGGAAAGTAGTAGAGTAGCTCGCCCACGTTGCTAGTTACTCTACTCTACCAAATTTCAGTACTCTGCTCTACCAATGCTTATTAAACATTGGTATAGTTAGTAGGATAGTTAGGTTAGTACTCCACCTCTCTACTCTACCATCGTTTACAGCAGCCAAGGCTCTGCTATCGATGAGCAATCTTGCTCTAACAAAAGAAAGGCAAGACGGACGTACAAAAACAATAATCAATGCGGTCTTACTCTCAGAAATAAAACTGCTTGATATGATAAGTTAACTCTTTATTGTAATCAAAATCTAGACTAAACAGCCAGCCAGTCAGACCTTTATGCAACTATCCTGAGCACGAAAATACGTAGGCACCCAACAGAATTTGATTTAAAACATAAATCGAATATCCTACACACACTATGCTGCTTGTAAACAAGATTGACCACATGAAATAAAAAAAAAAATAAGTCGTTGGTTTTAAGAATGAAGATCTTCTTAGTTGAC
This sequence comes from Zelleria hepariella, assembly GCA_949319315.1. Lineage (NCBI taxonomy): Eukaryota > Metazoa > Arthropoda > Insecta > Lepidoptera > Yponomeutidae > Zelleria > Zelleria hepariella. The sequence goes on from OX439379.1 coordinate 18,549,544, forward strand.
GTCAAATATTGTCTTACAAGCGCAGTCTTCGACGTCACCCTCGCCATCGCCGGTGCTGGAGGCGGTTCGACGTAGACTCTGGACTTGCGTCTGCAGTCCCAGAATCCTGAACTGGGCTTGCTCAAAGTTGTCGTTGAGCCGCCCGATCTGGGCTTCCATGCAGCGCTTGATCTGTGGATAAAGTTAGAAGAACATTCTTGATATTGGAAACTGAAGCAGTGTTAGTCCAGGTGAGTAGAAGGTTGGCCACACAACCGTGAGGTTCGAATCCCGGTGCCTAAGAGGCCAGACATAAGGTCCCATAGAAGGGACATGGGACGAAGACGCGGAGTGGACGCCACGTCAGTTTGATGTCAGTCATACAAAATATCATTATAGAAGCGCCGTGACGCAAGACACACAGAAGAGACGGGGCGGGGACAAAGCAAAACGTCTGGTCAATACAAAACGTCGCGTCCACGCTGCGTCTTCGTCCCACAGATATAAGTATACCATAACCCAGCAGTGAGTAAGTATAGTCTGAAAAAAAAACCCCATAGGATCAAATTAGAAAAAAAATTAAACTACAGCTCTTTGGGATCCAAGTGGGATCGAAGTTGAAAAAATATTCATGGTACTACAATCCCAGGGTACCCAAATAAAAAAAAATACTACAAGGATTCAAAAGGAAAAATAAATGTCTTTCGATCCCATGAGATCGAACACATGGGATCTAAGTTGCTGGAGGGACAAGACCGAAGTGGATTTTTTTCCATGGGATCGAAATCATGGGATCCAAGTTGACGGAGGGTCCAAAGTCACCTAGAAATTTTCTTTTGAGTCCTGAGTTATTTTTTTGTCAAAATAACATACGCACGAGGTTTTTCAGAGTTTGGTAACCTTCCCTTGAAACTTTCTGTATTATAACGACTTGCTATGCGTAAAAGTTGCGTTGTGAAGGGTTACAAAACGTGACAAATTCAACCAAAATTTCAATGAGGAAGGCTCGAGCACAAGGCGAGATTTAAATTAAAATAATCCTTAAACTTTAGTCAACAAGGATCAATTTTGTTGTTTCGCAAGACGTGACTTCTTCAAGGTCAAGACAATTTATGTGGTGTGGTGAGGCGATAGATAGCTTGATGCGCAAGTAGGACCTCACTTCGCCATAGAATTAGTGTAGTTTTCTCACCAATTTTGTATCTACACATTACACTTTATATTTTTTCAGTCTAAAGAACTCCAAATAGGTTTTCAATTCCAGCTTTCAAAATTGTAATTGAATTGATAACTTCAAAAAATAAATATAAGAAATTCATGGGGTCTACATAGGTAAGCCCAAAACAGAAAAAAATGCAAGGGGTTCATGAGACCAACAAGGTTCCTAACCACCTCTGGCCCAAGGCTTAAGACTACGTACCTCGTGACGCTCCTTCTCTCCAGCGGCGACTTGAGCCTTCGCCAGCGCCAACTGCCTCTCCATGTCTGCCACAGTCGACTGCAAGCACCTGGGAAGGATACGGGACATTGCAATAGGCCGCAGCATGAATGATGCAGTAGAAACATTGCTTTTTAACTATTTGAAGGGGGACTGGCATGACCCATTGCATCACTTAAAGCAGTTGGCAACTTGGCACATACCGGACATCAATTCATAAGCACAGATGATCTGTTGTACCTCGCTAAGTAACTTCATGCTAATAGATTTAAATTCACGAAAGGTGGCAAGAGGGAAGACCAGCAGCCCGATGGTCGGACGCCATCGTTATTGTTACACTTTATGCGCTGCATGGCTCGCGAAATCATGGCACCTCCTGACTCCCTCCCTAATGGTTGTAGCAAGCAGTCAAGTGACACTTTCACATGGTATCCGTGCGATTGTGAGCCCACTGCATGGGACTCCAGGCCTCGTTATTTTTGTGAACCTTTATGGGACCCTGTAGCAGTAGATTAATACTACAAGAAGACCAAGCCGTGTGGCGGCCTACAGTTAACTCACATCTTCGAGTTCGAGGCCAATCAAAGAGCAGCTCTTGACAGACGTGATGAATTCATTTACAGCCAAGATAGGCCACATAAGTCACATCAGAGCACATGTCCGACGCCTTCTCCAGCTTCAATAGTCGCTGTGAGACACAAGACCGACGCCTTCTTCCAGCCGCAACAGTCGCGACCGAATCCGGTCAGCTCAGAGTGACACTGGATAATACTCACTTCTTCATAGTATCCGTGCGGTCGTGCGCGCCGCATTGCTTGCGAGGCCTCATTGATTTTGTAAAACTTTATGGGGGGGCAGCAGCAGAATGTGACTAAATAATACTCACTTCCGCATGGTGTCCGTGCGGTCATGCGCGCGCTGCATAGCGCGCGAGGCCTCGTCACGTGCGCGGTCCAGCTCCCCGCCCAACTGTGCGCACTCGTGCATCTTCTCCTGGAGACGCTTATCACTGATCATGCAGGCCTCCTCCATGCGGATCACTTGCATCCTACGAGGTGGTCGTCGGTTAATATACGTAGGGTGGATTCAGTGAAGAAGTTGTTCTTACTGTTGGCTGTCACAATCGCTTCCGAAGGTACATTTTTAGTATCAAGCAAACCTTGATAAGAATCCAAAGGAAACAGCATCATTACCTATGTGTCTTTGTTGAATAAATGCTGATATTTCGTACATATCGTCATATAATTTACATAATTCACGTTAAAACGTGGAAGACTGAAGCAGTTTCAGTGTTAGCATCAGCAACATTAGGTTGTGAATAAAATCGGGTTGAAAAACTCCTGTCAAAATAAAAAAATAGACAAGCTAAAGATAATATGGAAGAGATTTATTAGCGCATTGGATCTATGTGGATAGTCATTATTTTAATCCAGCGTTGGATTGAAAGGAGCGCCACTAGAATAATGATAACCCGAAATTAACAAAACAAGCTCGGTACTCACTTCAGCCTCTCGATCTCTTGCTTGAAGGAGGTGTTGGTCTCGACCAGGCACTGGATCCTCTGCTGCATGAGCACCATCTGCTTGTCGTCACCCTTCGCCTCGATGCCCTTATCGCTGCCGCCGCCGCTGCCGCTCATGGGCTGGCCGCCGCCCGGCTTCATCGTATGCATGATGACATGGAGCTGGGGTGCATATGACATAGTTATTAGTATTTCTTTTAGGCTGTTTATATGAAGCTTACGCCCCAGTAACTTCTCTCAGAAAGAGACAAAATAGCGAGAGATCGTGCCGCTTGGCGGTTTATGCGTTGAGCGTTTTATTAAGTTGTTTAGAGTAAATCAGAATAAAGATTAAATCAACAAACTTTGAATCGAAATCCGATCGGAACACTCATTGGCTGGTGAGCAGTGAGGTGGGCCTGAGAACGCGCGGTCTCCAGCCAAAAGACTGGTAAGAGGCAGCGTAAAACAAGAGGAGAAGGTTTCGTCTTCCACGGCCCAGATACTTGCAGGAATAATAATAAGTGCTGTGAGACACAAAAGACGCGGCAATAGTCACCTGTTGTTTCATTTCACTGTCTCATTCCGTAGAACCCGATACATCTTTAACTCCAAAGCATCCCGTTCCCAGGCCGCTCGTGATATAAAGTCCCTTAGAACCTTAAACTGGAAGGTTGCGCAGGCAAAAACTAGTTGGGCATGAACACGTTATTTTCAGAAAGTAAGCATTCTCCAAAAAGATCTCGTGTCATACCTTTTCCCTGCAGCAGTTGAGCTCCCTGGCCAGGGACTCCGCGTTGTGCTCGGCGACCGCCTGCGTCTGCTGCGCCTCCTTTAGCCGGCTCTGGGTTGCCTTCAGCAGGTCTGGCAGGGGCGCCAGCTCTTGCAGCTTCTCTTGGAACTTCAGCTGTGGATTGCAGAAGGTTAGAAACTGAACGCATTAAACAGCTCAAGTAGAACCCTCAAATCTTGCAACTTCTCCAACTATGGTTTGAATTGGGTTCACAAGCCTTATATACCATCAGGTTACCATTTTGTCTTAAGAAATATACAAGGTGTTACAAAAGTACCTAACTCTTTTTACAGGGTGTAACCTACTGGTCAAGAGAATGACAAATCTGTAAAAAAAAGTTGAAAAAAACAATTTTTATTTTATAACCTCAAAATTGAAAAATTTTCATAACTTTTTTGTTTTAGTTATTAGCTCAAATTTAAAAATATGTTTGTGCGTGTAGGTGCATTTACATAGCTTTGAGTTGTTAAAACATTGTGAAAGTCAATGAAAACAATATTTAAAAAATACTTTTTTCCCGACACATCGTTCACATTTGATTAATTTAAAAATTAACGGAACGTCATAGAGCAAAAAAAAAAAATATTTGGATGTGATCCCTATCACCGGGTGCTATTACCCTGTAAAAAGAGTTAGGTACTTTTGTAACACCTTGTATAGGGACAATTTCTTATGTATTTCGGAATCCGGACACCCAGTTTACATGTCATAACAAAAGTACGATACGTGCCACGAAACATTTAGCGGTTTAGCGGTATGAGGTTGGAGCTCGGGACGGACGGGGCGTGCCCTCAAAAGCTATCTGAAAGAATGAGAAACCAACCTTGACTCTCTGGATCTCCAAGTTGATCTGTTCGCTGATCCTGGTGTTGTCCATGTCCATCATCTCCATCTGGCGCTTTTGTTCCTCGACTGTCTGTTGAGCTTGCAGGTACTAGACGGGGGAAATGAATTTAAAAATAACTTTAAATTTTGACTTTGAGATAAGACATAATATATTCTAGCTATTTATTTCAACGTAAGTTCAGGACACTTAAAAAGTGCTTGTAAAAAATGCTTATTAGACGTAGATATTAGCCAGAAAGAAACAGCAACAAATAAACATCTTTAGGTATGAGACTCTCTTACCTTCACCCTGTAATCTTGGAGCTGGTCGTTTTGTTCCTTTAGCAGCATCCTCAGCTCCTCGATTTCCTCCCTAGCTTCCCTGTAGCACTGTTTCAGGGAGAGCAGCTTCATCTCCTGGTCGAAGGTCTGCTCTTTGGCGCCCAGGTGTTTGTCTGTGGCGTCTGCTAGGCCTTCGAATCGCATCTCGAGCTCACGCAGCTTATTCTGCACTTCGCGGTGCTGACATCGCTCCTTCTCTAGCTCCTCTTTCTTCTTCAGGAGTTCGGCGCGCAGGACTGCGCACTGGTGAGTGGGTAATCGTATCAGGAAGTTTTATGGTGAGAGATAACTTTTTTTGTTAGACGCTGCCTGCTTTACGATCAACAGCTATCGAAACAAGTAACTTTTAGCAGTCACGATAATAATTATATTGGCTTAAAGGTTTGCACGAAAATGAAATAAACTTTTGGGGACACACCATTGTGTTTGATCTAATCCGTAAATTCAAATAGGTAGTTCATTTCATTGATAGGAATGATAGGAATTTACGGATTAGATCAATCACAGTAGTGTGTCTTCTCTATTCCAATTGGTAAACCTAAGTTCTTAGTCTGGGTGATTTTCTGTTTCTAAAATGCGTGAAAAGGCAAACGTACATAGTATTTTCTTGTAAGACGATAATAGTATTTTCTTGTAACACTTGAAGACGGGAGTGAAAACTGCTTCTAATTACTTCTAAGAAGTGCCTTTAATGATCGAAACTGCCGCTGTAGCTGCTCTTATCAGCTAGAACTTTTAATTATGCAAGTAATAAATTAATTTCTATGAAGTAAGCTAACTGTAAACTGTATTTTACCTCCGTGACCTTATGCTTGAAGTTTTCTTCGGTCTGATCGAGTTGCATGCGCAGCCTTTGAACCTCCCTCTCGGCTGGTGTCTACAATCAAAAGGAAATAATTTTCGCATGATAATGAGTATCTCTATACCACTCTTTTTTTTGTAACACCTGCCCGATAGGTAAGCGTATTCATAAAAAATATACATACTGGTGTTTGTTCATCTTGTAGTTGGAAAAGCCCTCGTGTTGTAGGCCCTCGTCTTCTATTGACTAAACCCCTACCTCCTTGATCGAATCAATGCCTAGGTACCTATATTTAATTTTAGATTGTAGCTCGATACGACTTGGATGATGTAAAATGAGCTAGAAGGACCAAATTTAGAACCGGAAATAAAGTGGAATAAAGGAGGATGGCAATTCTTGCGTTGTCGTACCGCCTGGGCAGGTCGATAACGCGCGATATACATTGATGTATCTCTCTCGCTCACTCTATTGATTTACTTAGAACGATATGGCCAAAGTTGTAAGGAAGCTTAAAGTTTCCTCATGATTCTTTCCTTCCACGCCATCAACCACCAAATCGTCGGTTTGTTGGCTAGAAAATGGTTCTTATTGGGAGCAAAACTCGTTTTTTTCACATTTGATAATGGGTGGATTTTTTCAGCGAATACGGGGGCAGGTAGGTACCTACTTACGAGAGGGGCCGTTGGGTTGCACGGTGCGGGACATGGCGGACACGCTCGGCACTGCGAATAAAAAACTTCTGTAAGTAAACACGGAAAAAACCACGCTGCAGCCTCCTTGCAGCGTTTTTTTGTCTGGTGTACCCTATGCTATCGTGAAACCAGCATCAAACTGCATTATTTGACACGAGCCGTATATAAGGTGTTGTTTTGTAAAGTGACACCCGGCTAAGGGGTGATTATTTACACGACATTACATACAGAAGCCAAAAAAAAAAAGATTAGTTAAAAGTAACCAAAAATCATTAATATGTTGCCTCCCTTACTATTTATACCAACGCTTGCTTTTTCTAACGGCCGCACTCGCATTTGCGAGTGTATTTTGATACGCTAATTTGCGTATCAAAATTTTATGATAAAAATCTATTCTATACTTATAATAAAACTCTAGCGAAGTCAATTCTGTACATTGAATATTTTTAGAAAGAAACTAGCAGGGGTTACTAAGTAAACTATACTGAATACAAAAATGCAAAAAAATCGGTCTATGTCTGTCTGTCTGTCTGTCTGTCTGTCTGTCTGTCTGTCTGTCTGTCTGTGTGTTACCTCATCACGCGAATACCGCTGAATAGTTTTCATTCAAATTTAGGACCGTGATAATTCCTGGTTCTGGGAACAATCTAGGCTATCCGATGTTCAGAATACATTGCGGGTTGCAATTTTAACTTCGTTTTTTGTAAGAAATATTCATAATTTTGATATATAGCTTCTTAAGAAGATATGTTAATAACGTGATACTGAACAAATTTCCGAAAAAAAAATTAATTTCCGGAAAAAAAAAATCCGACTTGGAATCTCATTATCTCAGAAACCGTTGATTTCCTAGGCATAGTTCCTTGGGCAAAAATGATCGTTATGATGAGGACTATACAGGGTGTTAAAAGACCGCCAACAGACCCGAAAGCCACTAGACACCAAAACAAAGTACTTTTTCGATAAATTATTGTTGGGAAATGATTTTGGTTTTTTAGGTTATAATTTTGAAAAATATTTTTTCACGCAATGGACGTGTAACGCACAGAAGTCATATTGCGCAAGCGTAGACTACTAAGGCCTTTGCATCTACGTAATGAGATGATTTATACAGCGTCCAGTGGCACCTTCACTCACACTAGATGGGTGAAGAGACCACTCGGCGCTGCAATGCCTGGGACATTGTTTTAGATGGAGTAGGCTTGCCCAGCACCTATACCATCCTGACAGCTTAGTCGACCTAGCCCACAGGAAAGACAGGTCAATACGTGTGGAGCCAACTGAGCCGCGGGTTTCCTCACGATGTTTTCCTTCACAGTTAGCGAGTGGTATTGCTACTACAAATTCACAAATGTACGTAACTTTGAAATTAAACAAAGTCATAGATACATGCCCGCACTGGGAATCGAACCGGGTACCTCTTGCTTGCGCAAGCGTAGGTATCAGATTATGTTACTTAAGCTTGAAGTGCCAATGTTTAGAATACATTGCGGCTTGCAACTTTAACGTCGTTTTTTGTAAGAAATATTCATAATTTTGATATGGCTTCTTGAAAAGGTATGTAAAGAATCCCCTGAAGCTCTGCAGCCCTCTCGCTCGCACTTTTCAACATTTTAATTTATTGTAAGAGAATGATTCAACTTTGGATAGTAAAATATAGTTGCAGACATAGATGATAAAGCTATCGACATGTAATGTAAGCTATAGACATACTTTAAATTTCACATTTATAGTTTAAAAAATAAATATGAACTACTACTTTTAACCGAAGTTCAGTGATATTTTTTTTATTAGTAGAAATATGAAATCAAAAGTGTGTCCACATGTCGATAGCTTTATTATCTATGTCTGCAACTATATTTTATCGTCCAAAGTTTAATCATTCTCTTACAATCAATTAAAATGTTGAAAAGTGCGAGTGAGAGGGCTGCAGAGCTTCAGGAGATTCTTAAGAACTAGATACTGAATAAATTTTTGCAAAAAAAAAAGTTTTGCAAAATTCGACTTTGAACCGCATAGTTCCTTGGGCAAAAATGTTCCTCTGGTCTTTTAACACCCTGTATGTGGTCTCCCACTTTGTTGGCGATCTTTTAACACCGCACAGAGAAGTATTTTACCCCAAATCCTGGCCATAAATCAAGTTTCCCACTGTTGTTGAGATGTTTTTGTCTAGAAAGGTAGATAAATTCCGCGTACAATGGCGGTCTTTTAACCTGCATACGGTCAACGGTCCTTGTGTAAGGTCAGTCGGAACTTAGCATTCGTTGGATACAGTTTACTCTGCTTTTGACTACGCGCTTTGTTTTCGACTTTTGATTGGTGATTTCTAAAGTTGAGAGTGTTTTGTGAAGAATAATCATCATGGATCCCAATGTACAAGGTATGTACTATATTGTAAGATAAATATCAATAAGATTGATAGCTCAATGGATTCAAACTTGAACTCTACATAAGACATAAAATTTACGTTGTGTTTTTTTCACAATTTTTACTTCATTAAGGTTTTTAAGTGGGTGCTACTAACAGAAACTGGACAAAACCTTTGTCATATGAAGCAGTAATGTCTCTAGTTATATGACCACTAAACAAAGTTTTCCCGAGTTTTCCACAGTAATTTAAAAAAATATATATATAGTAGTAGTTCCATGATAGTTAAAATATTGTTTTTTTTGTTACAGTATCTGATGACTCGTACAGAAGCTTTTCTCGACGATATATGCATGATATCGTGAGAGGAAGTGCTCAGAAGTATTTTGATGACAACCTCAAAGAGCTAGAGGACAAATTGTTTGCTTTGTCAAAGTGCCCTCCAGAAAAAAATGATGAATTTCGTCAAGTCATGAAAAGCTTAATAATCGTCTACAAACGTTACTGGCAAGCATCTAAGGGAACTGATAAGAGGTTCTTGGTTGCTTGGAAGATGTTATAAACAGGCTGCTCCTTACTTCAGACCCCTTCCTCAGCAGCATTCGCTCAAGGTACAAAATGCAAAAGAAGAAGACAATTTCAGAAGATGCAATTAGATTTTTAATAACTCCAGCATCTGCAGAAGATGACAGCGACAGTGACGATTACTCTCATATATTGTAATCTATTCATTGTATTGTAATATTTATGTTTAAGGTGTTTAGTGACATCGTGATATTATAAAAACCCATCTATCATAAAAATGGTCTATTATTTAAGATTTTCAGGCCTCTGACTTAGCTTAACGATTGCCATCTCAACTATAGCAGCCGCCCGATAACAATAGATTATCGTGCCTACATTATACAGGGTGTTAAAAGACCGCCAACAGACCCGAAAGCCACGCATACTAGACACCAAAACAAAGTACTTTTTCGATAAATTATTGCTGGGAAATTATTTTGGTTTTTTAGGTTATAATTTTTAAAAATAATTTATCACGCAATTGACGTGTAATGCACAGAAGTCATATTGCGCAAGCGTAGGTGTAAGTTTATGTTACTTAAGCTTGAAGTGCCGATGTTTAGAATACATTGCGGGTTGCAATTTTAACGTCGTTTTTTGTAAGAAATATTCATAATTTTGATATGGCTTCTTGAGAAGATATGTTAAGGACTAGATACTGAACACATTTCTGCAAAAAAAAAGTTTTGAAAAGTCCGACTTTGAACCTCATTATCTCGGAAACCGTTGATTTCCCAGGCATAGTTCCTTGGGCAAAAATGTTCCTTATGATGAGGAGAATACGTAGTTTCCCGCTTTGTTGGCGGTCTTTTAACACCCTGTATACCTACCTACTCAATTTTTTTTTATTAAATTTTTAATTTTTGCTGTTTAGTTACTACATTATTGGTATGAAAAGTACTGATTTTGAGTAAATTTAAATGTTTTTACTAGCAATTTTATTATTGAACGAGCGAGCGAAGCGAGCGAAGTTCTCCGAGTCTACTAGAACAATCCGGCGTTTGTATGTTTGTATGTATGTTTGTATGTATGTTCGTTCAACGATAACTTGAGTAAATTTAGTCGGATCGTTATGAAATTTGGTAGGCGGGTAAATGAAATTAAAAGATTTTTTTCAGTTCAAACATGAGCCAAATCGGTTGAAGGGTTGCCGAGATATGGGGGTTTTAAGTTTATATGGGGTCGCGAGTTCACAGTTCGGGGCGAACCACTAGTTATTACTTATTTAGTACTTTCTTAATGATTTTATAGCAACTGGGTAAATATAATATTTTTGGCCACGTTTTGGGGTCCAATACCGCTTAGTGCACCGCTCGGTTTTCAATACAAGCACTCGCCGCAAACAATAATTTTGCAATCTTGCATAACAAATAACTATTGTTTACCGTTGAGTTGGATAGACAGAGTTATTAGCCGTATGCTTTGCTTGCTGGCTTAGCATGAGAATGAGTAAGTCCTTATCTATGGGCTTATAACTTTATCTATCCCACTCTACGTCGAGGGAGATACATATAAACCCTTTTACTTCCTAAGCAATTCTTATGCTAAGCTTCCTGGTATCTTATCACGGGCGATACCTTAATGTAAACAATACATATTTATTATTAAATTTATAAATTTATTGTTTAGATTAGGGTTTTTATTCTATTGCTTCCTTTTGAGCCCTGCTACCGCAAGTTAAGCAAATAATAACTATTAAAATACCCCCGACATTTTAATAAGGATTATTTTTTGCTAAATAACATAGTATCAGAAATAAAAGAAAGACCATTAATTTTAACATTTTCAATACAAAATTAATCAATTTATCAATGAAAATCACAGTAACAAAGGAATAAAAGTTTGAAAATGGAACACATTTTTGAATTATTTCTTTATAATCAATCAGCCAGCCGCATTGCGATGGACGGCTCAGGATACGGCTAGATTTGTTGCATACAACCAGGTAAATGTTAAAATTCATGGTCTTCCTTTTATTTCTGACACTATGTTATTTAGCAAAAAATAATCCTTATGATGAAGCCTTTCGATTGGTATGATAAAGCTACAGGGTAATTATTTTTCGATTCCCGGTTCAACCATGTAATTATTTAAATATCTATGAATGCAGTTTAAATTGTTTTTAAAATTAAAATAATGTCTTCTTTCAGTAAAATGTCCCATCTACAATATTTAAGGTACTTTCCCTCCATGTGGCAAAGCCGTGGGACGCCCTGTATAGCAATTTACCATTGTAGGCTTCAGATCGGTTTGAACACAGCCTTTTGTGGTTTGAAAGTTTATCGTTACTCAATTTCAATCTCAATTTCAATTTAATTTATTTAAATTACGTACGATACGTTACTAGTAATTCTGTAGTGATTTATAGATTTGCTATCTGTTGCCCGCAACTTCGTCCGCGCTGCGCTGACTAAGATAAAAATTTGCAGCTCTATGGGGAATAGCTAGCAATTTTATTTATAAGCTATAAATAAAATTGCTAGCTATATACTTAGCCGTTGAACGGAAACACTTATAGATTTTCGCCCGCGACTTCGTCCGCGCTGACTAAGATAAAGGTTGCAGCTCTATTTTTCCCCCGCTATCGACGTCAGTCAGGGAATAAGCTAGTAATCGACTAAAAAATATTTTTCCTGTACAAAGTTTGGTAGCCCTTTTTAACCACGAAGGGGTGAAATTTCGAAAAAAATCTTAAAATATCTAAGGGAAAAATAATAAATGATCATCTTTTTTTTACATCTTCTTTGTAGAGTTTTTGCATATCCTCGCTGTTTAATAATGTCCTCGATTGTTAATAAATAAAAGATACCTAATGGAAAATAATAAATTATTATTTCTATTTTTATTAAGGCCCAGACTTCAAACGACCAAGATTTCATTTGGAAGACTTCAACCATCTAATGACTATTCAATAAATGAGAAAACCCTACTTTTGGGCTTCAGTCGTAACTTGCAGTGCGACGAAAATGTTGCCGAAACGTTACCTAAATGGTTCAATTTCATCAGAGAAATTATTACCTAATTTTGGTGCCATTTTTTATTTAATTATGGTTTTTAGCTAAGTTGATGTTCTTACTGTGTACCTACAGTTATGTAGTGGACATAGAATTAGTGGAATAATAAACCCACAGGTAAAAAGTGCCACCAAAATCAGTTAATGATTTCTGTGATGAAATTGACCCAAATAAACCCTTAGGGCGTTTGTCCACCGCAACCGTCACCGGGACGTCACTGAGAACGAGATGACAGCGCCGAAGTACCACGTCCACGTAGAAGAATGATATGGCCGCCAGACTACTGTGGCCGTTTTTGGCGGCGGCGGCGGGATTTATTCGTAGGTTCTAGGATCTGGAATCTAGACATTAGGTCCCAAAAATAGTTAACCATGGGATTCTCATTTAACGGCTCGTTTTTGGGAAAAAACACATCCGAAAAGAAGATAACTATGTTTTTTTTTATTGTTGCCGAACAAGAAATAGCTCTCCAATTAGCGCGTGGTTGTTCGACTTTACATTCGATCTTCGCCCACGGGCTAGTATATCAATGCTAATCCCCTTAAGCGGAAAACTATTTCTAAAAACGGTTTAAGTAGTAGGTATTTTTGTACGCAGTTACGTAACGTACGTAAGTGACTGTCAAGGTGGAGAACAAGGCTGCGTCTAATATATTAGCTTATTGTTTTTGTTTTATAGCTAGCCCAGCTACCTATAAATTATTAATTACTAGCTTTTGCACGCGACTTCGTCCGCGCAGACTCTTTTTAACACGCTTGGCCTGTATGAGTGTATGTATGTAACGGAATCTTTGATCATGATTTTCACCAACTTCCAGATGTCTGATTAATTTGAAACTTTGCATACGTATCAAGTACCAATGACAATGCAATAATTTGATAACAGTTTTGCATTATACAGTCCCATTATACAGGGTGGATTTTTGAGACGGGGCGGTAAGGGCAGGTTCCTTAACCGTTATAGTTACAGGAAAACGTTCTTAGAAGACCTTCCATAACTTTTTGAGATATTATGAACTGCATTAACAGATTTTGGAAAAAATGTTCGGTCAGCACTTTTTTATGAAGGGATCAAAAGACTCTAAGGAGCCAACTGAGGTTTGAGTACTAGAAATGTCAGAATTTTACAAAAAAATTATAAATCGAACTAAAAATTAAAAATAAATAACAGTTTAAAAAAACTAAAAAAACACGCTTTTATAGCTAACCGAACTAAAAAGAAGAAAATAATTTTTAATTTCAGAGTTCAAAATTATACTAAAATTTAAGTTATTAACAGAATAATTCAATTTTAGTATAATTTTGAACTCTGAAATTAAAAATTATTTTCTTCTTATTAGTTCGGTTAGCTATAAAAGCGTGTTTTTTTAGTTTTTTTAAACTGTTATTTATTTTTTCGTGAGTTTTTCCGTTGTTTAAATGGTTATTCTGCTATTCGGGGCGGAGAGAAATCTAACAAATAAAATCATAAAAATCGGTCCACCCGCTCTCGAGTTATAAATGGTGTGGGTAACTATCACGCCTTTGTTTTATATATTAAGATATCCTTCCTAAATCAACGTTTACCTTCTGGATAGGATTACAGAGCGATTACAGAGAAGATGTAACAATTGAAAACGTTTCGTCCACGTTTCTTTTTTAATCCCCGTCCAAAAAGAGGGGTGTTATAAAACTTATGTTTGACCGATGTGTTTGTGTCTGTCTGTGGCACTCTTAAACGGGTTATTAAACGGATACCTAGATAGATAGATACCTACGCAGCTGATAATAATTCGTGATTCTATGAATTAAGGCATTGAATTTAGGGGATAAATCAATTTGACAAGGTGTTACAAAAGATGTTTTACAGGGTAATAGCACCCGGTGATAGGGATCACAACCTTAATTTTTTTTTGCTCTATGATGTTCCGTTGATTTTTAAATTAATAAAATGTGAACGGTGTGGCGGGAGAAAAGTATTTTTTAAATATTGTTTTCATTGACTTTCTCAATGTTTTAACAACTCAAACCTATGCAAATTCGCCTACACTCACAAACATATTTTTAAATTTGAGCTAATACCAAGAACAAAAAAGTTATAAAAAATTTCAATTTAGAGGTTATAAAATAAAAATTTATTTTTTCAACTTTATTTTACAGAATTGACATCTTGTTGACCAGTAGGTTACACCCTGTAAAAAGAGTTACGATATTTGTAACACGTTGTAGAATAATTTAAACTAGACTCAAAGGATTTTTTGTTTATAACTTTTGAAATTTTGCAAAATAATGCTTAATTCAGAACTAGCACTTACATGTTTCGTCAAAGGCGGTGGTGCGACGTTCGAGCCATCCTGTTGAGAGAAAAAAAAACATAAGTGAGAATTTCCCTTTGTTCCCACCTATGCGAGTGTGTGTGAAAAAGAAAAGGCATATTAAGGCCAGCCAGCAGTGGACTTTATACTGGGCTGGCTCAATAGACAGAGAGACAGATTCGAGCTCAAAGTAAAGAATTTTCCTCCGAATTCCGAATTCATCAAAACTGCACGTCAGAGTGTACACGGGTACTTCTTCAGAGACAAAATTTTCCGTGTCTATGGGTATATCTCTGTAACCAACCAACAAAACGGCATGTAATATTTTTTTTTTGTTTTTGCTTTATACTTAACCGGGTCCAATGATATTTTTCAAATAATTGCAGTTTAGTTACAAAATAAAATTATTTAAAGTTCGTTCTTCTGATTCATATGACGCGTCCGTTTGCCATTTTCAACAAAATGGTCGCATTTTCCTTTTGATAAATCAATATAAATTTCAATTATAACGAAAGAAAACGAAATGCCCTCTTAAAAAAATTATATGTTTATGTTATAAGTTTATAACTACCTTAGTGTGTTTGTAAATAAGTAGATAAGAAGTGTCCGGCGTATAATAATGATTAATGTGGCTTAAGCTGCGCTTGACCGTACTTGGTCGGGTAACAATAATGAGAGACTAGTTCTGGAGTGGGGGGGAGCCAGTCGTGCAACGAACGTGCTAGAAGGTGGACGTGCGGCTGGTGTGCTTAGAACCCGGTGTAACGAAGGTAAACATCTGATTCATCTGGGTTTGGTTCAGGTGGCATACTGATTACAATGTCTAATTTATGAAATTTATTTCATTGTTTTACTACTTCAATCTAATTTTCGTGTGATGCTTTTGGGTTATAGATTCGTGTGGAAGAATGCCAATACTGAAGTCTCCATATTATATGATGAGTTATGCATGATTGTTGGCAAAATTCTGATTCATCTGTGCCTGATTGATATGGTCAAAACACCATATTAATCATGATATATATTAGTTTTTCCCCGCTCCAGCACGAAAGGAGCGCTTAATTTAGTTGTGTAATTCTCCTTGTCCAATTTTCGATCGGGTACAAGACGGCTACAGTAGTTCTTGTCATGGTTATTATACCTACTTAGGAATAAACTTATTCTACATACTATTATGACACTTTTGATGTCTTAGTCTTAGTTGAGAATTATTAAGAATTTTATTAATAATCATATCACATTATTAATTGACATTATAGTGTTTTGTAGCAATTATAATAACTTTCTAGTACTGAACAGAATTTATTGTATTACAAATATTTGCAAAAGACAAAAATATGACAATATTCTCTCAATACAAGAATTATTATAATATACTGTTTTAGAGTTTCAAAAATATTTTACAAGAGTTATTGTTGAATTCACCAGTTTTTTTTCCGTGATATTATAACTGATAATTGTTTTCATAAAAACAGATTATTGTAGTTGTTAAAATATTACAACTTTCTTAATACAGAGGTCATATCTACATAAAGTTTTTCATTTTTCTTTCTTTTTCTGATTCATCTGTAACAAATTCTGATTCATCTGGGCACAAAATATCTGAACGTCGATATCTCAAAACTATTTTATAAAAATCAGTCCCTCACTCAAATATGTGTTCTTTGGTATACCTATTTTCATATGAACATTGAGTTACAGTGCTGAAAGTGAAATTAAATTTGTGCCAGATGAATCAGTCGAAGAATGAAATTTCAAAGAAACACCCACACTTTTGTTGCAAAGTCGCCCGAAACGTAACCGAGTAGCGTGCTAGCGTGTAAGCGTCTACCTGCTGTCGTGTGTACTCGAAACCACATAAATAAAAACCGGTCAAGTGCGAGTCGGACTCGCGCATGAAGGGTTCCGTACCATTATCTATAAAAACGGCAAAAAAATCCCGTTTGCTGAATGGCAGCCCCTTTAAAAAATTTATTTTATTGTCTTTTAGAATTTGTAGAGTCTGTGAAATACCTACATCATCTGTGAAAATTTCAACTGTCTAACCATCACAGTTCATGAGATACAACTTGGTCACCAACGGATACCTAGACAGACAGACAGTCGGTCGGACAGTCTTAGTAATAGAGTTCCGTTTTACCCTTTGATACGCAGCCCTAAAATACCCCAAACTTTCAGACTCGACAATAATTTTATGGTCAAAACAAGGCCCTGACTTAGTCTGAAAAGGGAAGGTCTTTGCCCAGTAGTGGGACACCCCACAGGCTACGTAAAGTTATATAATGTTTAAAGTTTTAAATTTACTAATTGAACGAGCGAGCGGAGCGAGCGAAGTTCTCCGAGTCTACTTGAACAATCCGGCGTTTGTATTTATGTACCTATGTTTGTATGTATGTATGTTTGTATGAATGTTCGTTGAACGATAACTTGAGTAAGTTTGGTCGGATCATCATGTAATTTGGTAGGCGGGTCAATTAAATTAAAATATTTTTTAAGTTCGAACATGAGCCAAATCGGTCGAGGGGTTGCCGAGATATGGGGTTTATATGCAATGCGTGCGCGCCTGCGCAATTGGTGTTAGCAAAAAGTAACACACTCGCGAGTTCATAGTTCGGGGCGAACCACTAGTTTATTAATCTCAAAATTTATTGGTGGGGGTCAATGTCAAGATTATGCCCCTCTTCGGACCAATCCTAGATCCATGGCTGAGCTCGGAGCAAAATGCAATTCAATTAATCCCACTATTCGAGGAGCAAGACTGATTTCACAAACCGTAAGAGCTATTATGCGCCGCGGCGGATCCACCGGAGTGTGTTAATCGTTCCTCCCGCAAGGGATTATTTGTTCTACGTTCAGTCAACGTCACGCTAGTACGCACTTATGCCGCGTGCCATAAGAGCTATCTTGAAATGGAAAATCCTAGTGAGTCGCAGGCGAAAACATGGAATCCCCTGATTACAAATCGTGGTTTCCTTAGATTCTAGTTTAATTTAAACTATGGATGTCGGCCACTGTTGGGCGTACCGAGCCGAGGCATCTTCACTGTCACGTCAACCTCCCCAATCTCTTGCCAGGCTTTCCTACCGTTTTCCGGTCGCCTTTTTGATTAAATCAGACAATATTTAAGGTTACCAAAACATTTAACTGCGCTCACACCTGTTTTTGTGGGCGGGAGCGCAGTAAACTGTGTTTGACTAGCTTACTGGCTGCAGGTAGCAAGTGCTCTGCCCGGGAGCACTGCGGCACACCTTCTCCTTCTCCTTCTTGATGACGTCCATCTCTCCTTGGACGTAGCGCACTTCCAACTCCAACGCACCTAGCTGCTTCTCCTGAAATAAGTAGATAAGATAGTGGGTAGGTAATCGTCCCATCCCTGGTATCAAAGTTTTAAGGCCACCCAAGGGGCCCCTATAGACCAACTTGCTTTTCACAGCAACTTGATGATATTGCTACAAGCCACGGGTTCACTACGCCTTGCCGAAACACGTTTCACCTAGTTACACTTCACCTATGACGTCTCATCTAACCTACAGTAGAACTAACGTTCAAATCATCTAATGTTTGTTTTAACTATAACCATTTGTTCGAAGCTACACTTCACCTAATTACGATTCTACTAAACACAATTCATCGAAGCATCATTTGTTCGATGCTACATTTCACCTAATAATAACTAGGTAGTGGTTCGCCCCGAACTATGAACTCGCGAGTGTACCTAACTTTTGCTAACACCATTTGCGCAGGCGCGCGCGCGCATTGCAATAAACTTTACAACCCCATATCTCGGCAACCCCTCGACCGATTTGGCTTATGTTCAAACTTAAAAATTATTTTAATTTCATTTACCTGCCTACCAAATTTCCTGACGATCCGACTAAAACTCAAGTTATCGTCGAACCAACATTCATACAAACATACATAGAAACATACATAGGTACATACAAACGCCGGATTGTTCCAGTAGACTCGGAGAACTTCGCACGCTTGTTCAATTAGGTGAAATGTAGCATTGAACAAATGATGCTTCGATGAATTAATTGTGTTTAGTAGAATCGTACGGATTTGTCCGGCGCTCGCGTCTCCAGAGTCCAGACGGCGAGCGCCGCGTGGTGCCGTGACGTGAGCTCCGCACCGAACCGAGAACCAATACGTTCACATGCAGATTTGTCTGCGGACTTGTCGCCAGCGACCAGTCCTGTGGATGGGCGCGCCTGTGGATAGTAGACGCTCGAACGCAAATGAAAACGCGATGCAGGCGGAACGCGACGCTAGCGGAAAGCGACGGGGCCGCCAAAATTCGATCAAATGAATTCAAATGACATCTAGATAAAACAACATTAGACTAAACAATTCCTAGATGAAATAAGTTCTCGGACTAATGACATTCGGCGAAATGAACCAAAGGTGTAATGTCGGTTAAATTCGGTTAAATGAAGTCTAGTTTAAGTGACATTGGATGATACGTCATAGGTGAAGTGTAACAAGGCGAAATGTAATTCGGCAAGGCGTAGTGAACCAACAAGCCACAGAGTGACCACCCCCCCCCCCCCCCCCATCCATAGACTGTCCGCGCCCGATCTGTTAAGAATTGCTATTATCGGCTGTAAGCGCTTCAAAAGATGTTACCTAATACACGTCCCGCTAACTGGGCACATGTTCCTACTGCGTGCTAACGCGTTAATTAGCGCATCTTCGCGCTAAGTCAGACTTCACGCAGGTATGGCCAAGAGTTGCAATAGCGATGTTTTAGCGCAGTAATTTGCTTGACCACATCTGCGTGAAGCCCGACTTAGCGCGCTGATTAACGCTTAACTTAATACGCAGCAGGTGGATCATGTGAGATTAAGGACCGTGAACTGCTTAGTACCTACCATAGAAGAGAAGAGGGTTTAGCCAGGCATTTCATGGTAACTGGCCTCCGGTCCTCACGATGTTTTCCGTCGCGGTTAGCGAATGTTATTGCTACAAAATGCTACAAAAATATAGGTAGGTACCTACGCAACATTGAAAAAAAAAGGTCTTTGGTAGGTTACAAATGCCATGACAAGGTTTTGTTTTATTTGGACACCTGTTTCGACTGTAGAACATGAGAGAACCTCACTGAATAGACTTTGTGTGACGTGACGACAAGACATTGACATTAGAATGGCCTATTGTAACTTTTAATTATTCTCGATATTCACACATAATTTTATTTACCTGTTAAACGTACCGCGATTCGACCCGTTTCAAACCAAAATTATGAATGGCCTATTGTTGTAAATGCGACGTAAGCACAGTGTTGCCAACTACTCTGACGCGAAATGTGCTACATGACTGTGAAAAATATGCTAAAATATGCCAAATTTTAACAAAATGTGCTAAAATAATAATATTATGCCAAATTATTATTTTAACTCATTTTTTAATACGAGGTAGGTACGGAGTAATTTGTTCAAAGTTTTGAAACAATATATTTATATCTTCTAATTCCGCGGAATCTTCAGATGATGTTGTGGCACAGTCGTATGTTTTCATTGTCCTGATAGATCGTAGGAAGTGATCTGGCAGGACATATGAGTAACAGCTTTTCCCTGTCCTCTTGAGGCCAAATCCGACATATTATAAAATATAATGGCATTCATAGTTTTTACCGCCAAACGGTTACGCAGCTTAGTTTTCACTAAACTCATTTGACTGAACACTCGTTTAATGTCGGCTAACAAAACAAGCTCTAAAAGTACACACGACAGCACGTCAGAGTGTACACTTTTGTTGTGAAAACGCCCGTAACGTAACCGAGTAGAGTGCTACCGTATAAATGTCGATGTGCTGTCTTGTGTACAAGTTTATGAGTATTTTTGTCTATGTATGATCCGTATAGTACAAGGGGAATTCCATAGCATAGATAATACTCGCCCGAAAATAGGGTTGTCATGGTAGTGATAGTGAGGTATGAATAGAAGAAATATTGTGATTTACATTCTTTTCATGTTTTATAAAAATGTGCTAACAAATATGCTATGTGCTAAAAGCTAAAAAAATATGCTAAACAAGAAGAAAATATGCCAAATTTAGCATAAAATATGCGAAATTGGCAACACTGCGTAAGCAACAAACAGATTAGGATTAGATTTGTTGGATAGTTCATATCACAATTTAGGCATAACGAGAGTTAGGTAACTTAGGTATAATGATGTTTAAGCATAGCCAGAATTTCCAAAGAAGAAAATCGGTGACATAAAAAAAGGTGTGATTTTTTTAATGCTGGGTTGGGTTTTTAAAAAATCTCTACAAATCTATGAGAATTAAACTAACACTAAGGGGGCAAAGGCAGAAAGGGGGCAAGACCCGAACAAATCGAATAATATCAGGCATGAAATAATAATCAGACGCGGCATCGTCCTGTAAACTGTAAGATTCCTACTTACCAGATCTCCGGTTGAATTTTTATAGATTTCAAGTTTTTCTACAAGATCCACTGCGGCGTTCACATCGAACTGCAAAGGCAAATGACACATTGTATAAAACCTACATAGGTACCTACGGCTTGTTACAAGATACCCTGTAAACGGGGTCTTTCCTACCTACATAATCGTACAAATTATATTTCCACTTTAGGGCGACAACATTGTTATAAAATCAGCTGTTTCATAAATCACTTTACGAGCATTATTTTTATTTTGTTCTTCTTTTCCGGAACTAGGTAGGCGCTATAGATACATCATAGGTATGTTTCTAAGGATTCACAATACTTAACTTTATTTAACACGCTCAGCGCCAACGTACAATTATTATTGATACACGCTATAAAAAACATAGGTCCGGTTTCTGAATTGAGAATTGTTTTGCGAAGCAAATACTTAACTATCGTTCTGTCACGCTCTTTTGTGAGAAATCTGCAGAGACAGGACGATACTTACCCATTTGCTTAGCGAATTTCTCAATTCAGAAATTGGCAGATAGTGTATCAAAAATGATACACACGCTGATGCCTTACACGTTTTCTATACATTTTGTATAAAACATTTTACATAAAATTGTTTTGGTGGGATTTCACTTCTTTTTGTTAAATTGCTCCAAAGTCCAGGTAGGGAAGCACAACTTCAATTATAAAAGTTTTATCCCATTATCGTGTAGCGGCATCTCGCTTCACGAGGAGAAATAAAGCAAGATGGCGATAGCCGATAATGGGATAAAACTTTTATCGTGACATTGTGCTAGGTACCCTAGCTGAATCGAATCAAGACGTCCACCCGCAACGACTCTCGCAGCTCGCATCGTTCGAACGGCAAGCTCGCGCCGCGATGTGTTTGCTTCATAATCAATCACAGGAATTTAGCGCGCGCTTAATTCTATCCCCTAATTTAATGTGTGGGGGGTGATTTAGTAAAAATCCTGAAATGCGTATTTTATTATACATGGTGTTAAAAGACCGCCATCAAAGCGGGAAACCACATATTGTCCTCATCATAAGGAACATTTTTGCCCAAGGAACTATGCCTGGGAAATCAACGGTTTCCCAGATAATGAGGTTCCAAGTCGGACTATGCAAAACTTTTTTTTTGCAGAATCGTATTCAGTATCTAGTTTTTAACATACCTTCTCAAGAAGCCATATCAAAATTATGAATATTTCCTACAAAAAACGACGTTAAAATTGCAACCCGCAATGTATTCTAAACATCGGTACTTCAAGCTTAAGTAACATAAACTTATACCTACGCTTGCGCAATATGACTTCTGAGCGTTACACTTCCATTGGGTGCTCGATACTTTTTATTTTATTAAAGTTTCATACATAACCTTTAAAAGTGTGCATTTCTACCATTCCTGCGCTGCCTGCGTTTCGAGCCTCTCCACTCTCAACCACCTTTCTAGCCTCTCCTGCTCCTATTTACTACTCAGAACAAAAAAAAAAAAATTAAAGTTTCAAATGTTTTTTTTGTATAGAGAATTAAAAAATAGAAGTTAAAAACTAAAACCCGACTACTAAAAGGCTTAAAACAAGACCTGCTTATCCTTCTAATAGACTCGTAGATAAAATTAATCGTAGTCGGAGGCCATCGGTTTATCAAACGCGAAAGTGGTGTCCTCCGACTACGAATAATTTTATCTATGAGTCTATTAAAAGGATAAGCAGGTCTTGTTTTAAGCCTTTTAGTAGTCGGGTTTTAGTTTTTAACTCCTATTTTTTTTTTGAGCTTTTTCGTAAGTTATTTTGGACAATCATCCAGAATAGAACCACGAAGGGCAAAAAAAACACATTTTGGTATTTTTTGTTCTATTTGTTATGTTGACGCTACATGTGTCATACATTTTTTAAAAGGTCTTTTATAGCCCTTTTATTTGATACCCATGACGATGGTATCCGATCATTTTTATTTTTAAGTCCACCATTTTAGGGCGCAGCACAGCCGTCATCTTGTTTTTTTTCAACATAAAACTATCTTTTGTTACCTGGGTGATTAAGACAAATCCAACGACACCTCATTTGTTGAAATCGGCCGAGTAGTTAAGCTCTGCGAGGGAATAGATGAACACACAAACATACACACATACATACATACATACATACATACATACACACATAAATACATACATACGCTGCTAAAATCATAACCCTCCTTTTTGCTTCGCGTAGTCGGGTAAAAATTGCGCTTTCACCAAAGCCGTAGAATAAAAGTTGTTGGAAAAAACGTTTAGAATTTGGGGTGTCTGAGGTTAAAAGCTATTTAAAAATTGCCCTGTATAATTTTTCAGACCTCCAGCATCGACATTTGCGGAAGTCTCATACAAACTTCCATCCCCTAGTTTAAGGGGTAAAAGTTCAAAGTTTTAGAATCGTTTTGTTGTTTGTGTACCTACTAATACTATATTACATACCTAATTTCATCTTTCTAGGACTTCTGGAAGTAACCTATGAATTTTGATGATCATCAGTGAGCCAGTGACGAAATCGGGATAGGTATCAATAAAATCTAAAGTATATGAGGTATGCAATTGAAACTTAATATTATGTTTAATGAGTCTACTATTGACAATATTGACATCATATCCCGAGAATTTAGTTTATTTGGTACTAGTTGTGCCCGCGACTTCGTATGCGTTTTTACACACTTGACATTTAATTTAAATTCGACTGAGGAGGAAAACTCAAAAGGAAGGTTTTTTTTAACCCCCGACCAAAAAAGAGGGGTGTTATAATATAAGTTAGACAGCTTTGTGAGTGTGTCTGTATAAGTGTTTATGAGGGTGTGTCTGTCTGTGGCACCGTAGCTCTTAAATGGGTGAACGATTTGGAAGCTTTAGGTTTTTTTTTTTTAATTACAAGCAGGTTTTCTAGCGAATGTTCCTAGTTATGTTTTGTCAAAATTGGTTCAGCCATTTATTAAATATGCTTATTCGAAGCTAAAATGTCGGGGGTATTTTAATAGTTATTATTTCTTAACTTGCGGTAGCAGGGCTCAAAAGAAAGCAATAGAATAAAATAGAATAAAAACCTTAATCTAAACAATACATTTATAAACTTAATAATAAATATGTATTGTTTACATTAAGGTATCGCCCGTGATAAGATACCAGGAAGCTTAGCATAAGAATTGCTTAGGTAGTAAAAGGGTTTATATGTATCTCCCTCGACGTAGAGTGGGATAGATAAAGTTATAAGCCCATAGATAAGGTCTTACTCATTCTCATGCTAAGCCAGCAAGCAAAGCATACGGCTAATAACTCTGTCTATCCAGCTCAACGGTAAACAATAGTTATTTGCTATGCAAGAATGCAAAATTATTGTTTGCGGCGAGTGCTTGTATTGAATACCGAGCGGTGTTAAAAGACCGCCAACAAAGTGGAAAACCACGTATTGTCCTCATCATAAGGAACATTTTTGCCCAAGGAACTATGCCTGGGAAATCAACGGTTTCCGAGATAATGAGGTTCAAAGTTGGATTTTTTAAAACTTTTTTTTGCAGAAATTTATTCAGTATCTAGTTCTTAAGAATCCCCTGAAGCTCTGCAGCCTTTCGCTCGCACTTTTCAACATTTTAATTGATTGTAAGAGAATGATTAAACTTTGGACGATAAAATATAGTTGCAGACATAGATAATAAAGCTATCGACATGTGGACACACTTTTGATTTCGTATTCCTACTAATAAAAAAATATCACAGAACTTCGGTTAAAAGAAGTAGTTCAGTAATATTTATTTTTTAAACTATAAATGTGTTTAAAGTATGTCTTCATGTCGATAGCTTTATTATCTATGTCTGCTACTATATTTTATCGTCCAAAGTTTAATCATTATCTTACAATAAATTAAAATGTTGAAAAGTGCGAGCGAGAGGGCTGCAGAGCTTCAGGGGATTCTTAACATACATTTTCAAGAAGCCATATCAAAATTATGAATATTTCTTACAAAAAACGACGTTAAAGTTGCAACCCGCAATGTATTCTAAACATCGGCACTTCAAGCTTAAGTAACATAATCTGATACCTACGCTTGCGCAATATGACTTCTGTGCGTCCATTGCGTAAAAAAAATTTTTCAAAATTATAACCTAAAAAACCAAAATCATTTCCCAACAATAATTTATCGAAAAAGTACTTTGTATTGGTGTCTAGTGGCTTTCGGGTCTGTTGGCGGTCTTTTAACACCCTGTATAGTCCTCATCATAACGAACATTTTTGCCCAAGAAACTATGCCTAGGATATCAACGGTTTCCGAGATAATGAGGTTCCAAGTCGGATTTTTTTTTCCGGAAATTCATTTTTTTTTTCGTAAATGTGTTTAGTATCACGTTATTAACATATCTTCTCAAGAAGCTATATCAAAATTATGAATATTTCTTACAATAAACGAAGTTAAAATTGCAACCCGCAATGTATTCTGAACATCGGATAGCCTAGATTGTTCCCAGAACCAGGACTTATCACGGTCCTAAATTTGACTGAAAACTATTCAGCGGTATTCGCGTGATGAGGTAACACACAGACAGACAGACAGACAGACAGACAGACAGACAGACAGACAGACAGACAGACATAGACCGATTTTTTTGCATTTTTGTATTCAGTATAGTTTACTTAGTAACCCCTGCTAGTTTTTTTCTAAAAATATTCAATGTACAGAATTGACTTCGCTAGAGTTTTATTATAAGTATAGATATAGATAGATAGATAATCAAAACCCAAGTTATTAGGGGTTCAAAAAACGACGAAGCGCTTCCTCGTTTTGGCGGGGGCACTTTCGTGCCCCCAGATACCTAGGTACCTAATAGAAATATTGTGACCTAATTACCTACATCGTATCTACTGCGCGGCGCGTGATCTCTAATGTACGATACCTAGCTACCTATAATAGGCGAGTTTTCCTTTGTGCCACCACGAATATTGTCCAGCTAATGCACTACTTAGTTAGAAACTCGATGCGGCCCCATTAGCAATTTTAATGAACGATGTTAGTGTCCTTAATCCTACGATAATTGAATACCGTTGAGGAAAGAAACTTGACTTTAACCTGCCGCAACATAACAGGTGTTAGCTCATTAGGTCCCCTACGTCAAATCAAAACTTGTTTGTCCTAAACTCATTAGTCCGAATCCGAATAGGTACATTACGCTAATATTCATCGTGACCTATGAATCTTCCGCTAAGTTTAACGAACGTTTAAAACAGATTTTTGTTTAGGTATGTACGTATTTTACTTCTGGAGTCTGCGGTTTCAGATTTGTTATTCTGAATGCCTCAAGTCTGTAAACCGCCTAGGTTATTATTCGAGATTGGATCAAAGTTCTAAGAGAAAAGCTGTTGAAGTAAGTACGCACTTGAAGTAAGGGATTTTAATTTGGTTGAGACTCGAGAGCAATGACATTATGTATGAGAGTGCAATACATATACCTACCTACACTATAATAATAACAAAATTTTAAAAAAATGCTAAAATTCTGCAGGTTTTTTAAATTTTACAAAATTATATTTAAAAACCCCCGACATTTCGACATTTTAGCTTCAAATCAGCATATCTCTTAAACGGATTTTGATAAAACATTTATCTAAAACTCCTCATAATCGGTTCACCCACACAGACAGACCGAAACACAGACATACACACAAAGCGATAAAACTTATAACACCCCTCTTTTTGGATTTTGGGTTAAAACAACCCTTTTTGTACAACTTTCATCATGTAGCGTCTCAGGACTAGCGGTACCTACTCAGGAGTTTTACCTGTGACTCAGAATGGTTTTTGCCCAGGGCGCCTTTGATCATCGTAGTCGCATTGCCCTGGAAATAACAATTTGCTTCACAAGACTTAAAATATCACGTATTATTGCCAAATACAACGTGTTACAAAACATCCTAACTCTTTTTAACACGCTTTTATTAGCTTGGCCTGTATGTATGTATGTATGTATGTATGTATGTATGTATGTATGTAACGGAATCTTTGAGCATAATTTTTACCAACTTCCAGAAGTCTGATTAATTTGAAACTTTGCATACGTATCAAGGACCAATGACAATGCAATAATTTGATAACAGTTTTCCATTATACCCCTACAGTGCCATTATACAGGGTGGATTTTTGAGACGGGGCAGTAAGGGCAGGTACCTTAACCGTTATGGTTACAGGAAAACTTTCTTAGGAGACCTTCCATAACTTTTTGAGATGTTATGAACTGCATTCACAGATTTTGGAAAAAATGTACGGTCAGCAAAAAAAAAAGCTAAAATACAAAAAAATAAATTCTTATGCCAATCGATTCTCTTTCATGTAGGGATCAAAAGACTCTAAGGAGCAAACTGAGGTTTGAGTACTAGAAATGTCAGAAATTCACAAAAAAATTGATAATACGAACTAAAAAATTAAAAATAAATAACAGTTTAAAAAAACTAAAAAAACACGCTTTTATAGCTAACCGAACTAAAAAGTAGAAAAAAATTTTTAATTACAAAGACTTTAAAATTATAATAAAATTTAAGTTATTAACAGAATAATACAATTCAGAGTAAAAAAGCGTGGGGTGCATCTCATACTCGTAGATAGTTTCCAATAGAATGATTATATCAAGCACCCCACGCTTTTTACTCTGAATTGTATTATTCTGTTAATAACTTAAATTTTATTATAATTTTAAACTCTTTGTAATTAAAAATTATTTTCTACTTTTTAGTTCGGTTAGCTATAAAAGCGTGTTTTTTTAGGTTTTTTAAACTGTTATTTATTACAGGGTGTAACCTACTGGTCAACAGGATGTCAAATCTGTAAAAAAAAGTTGAAAAAAACAATTTTTATTTTATAACCTCAAAATTGAAAAAAAATCATAACCTTTTTGTTTTTGGTATCAGCTCAAATTTTAAAATATGTTTGTATGTGTAGGTGCATTTACATAGCTTAGCTTTGAGTTGTTAAAACATTATAAAAGTCAATGAAAACAATATTGTAAAAATTGTTTTCTCTCGCCACAGGGTTCACATTTTATTAATTAAAAAATCAACGGAACGTCATAGAGCAAAAAAAAAAATTAGGTTGTGATCCATAACACCGGGTGCTATTACCCTATAAAAAGAGTTAGGTACTTTTGTAACTCCTTGTATAATATTCGTAGTTTACACAGTGGTTGTAAAAAACCTGTATTGTGACGGCCTTCTTATACTACCAGAGATCGTTTTGATGATTGATATGTCCAATTTTTAAGAAACCGGTACGAAATGGTTGACAGCTCTGCCTTTTATTTAAACATGAGAAAATATTTGCATACAATTATGTCCCAGGCTCTGCAAAGTCCGAATGGGTCATCCATCTCTGGTGTGTGTGCGTGAAGGTGCCACGGGACGCTGCATAAATCATCTCATTAAGTAGATGGAAGGCCTAAGTTAATTATGTCCAGCATCATTAGCTTTTTATCTCTGCTAGGCCAAAGATTCCGGCTCTTACCTCCATGGGCATGCATGTCTAAATGAAAGCCCTATGGGTTAACGTGACATCCATTGTGGTAAAGCCGTCACATTATGCAAGTGCGGGGATAATGACGAACCACTCTCGTGCCAGTAAGTATAGTTAAGAGGATAATTGTGTATTTCCATACTACCTAAACCCTTTCCAAGCATTTATTTTACTTTTGACAGCTCAATTAGTGATGTCCTATAGGTACCTACCTACCTAAGGTGCGGTGGTGGTCTAGTGGGTAGAAAAGTGGACTCTGGAGTAAGAGGTCCCAGGTTCGATTCCCAGTGCGGGCATGTATCTATGAATGACTTTGTTTAATTTCAAAGTTACGTATTTTTGTGAATTTGTAGTAGCAATACCCCTCACTAACGCTGAACGAAAACATCGTGAGGAAACCCGCGGCTTAGTTGGCTCCACACGTATTGACTTGTCTTTCCTGTGGGCTAGGCCGACTAAAGCTGTCAGGATGGTATAGGTACTGGGCAAGCCTGCTCCATCTAAAACCATGTCCCAGGCACTGCAACGCCGAGTGGTCTCTTCACCCATCTAGTGTGAGTGGAGGTGCCACTCACTGGAGGCTGTATAATCATCTCATTACGTAGATGCAAAGGCCTTAGTTTATACCTATGGAGCATGCACTGCACGGCTTTTAAGGGTAGACGATAGCAAGGTGGCGGGAAATTCAAAATTTTCACAGACTTTTACATTTTGTAGCTAAATTGAACTATTTTTGTTCAGCGATTTTTCGTTCGCGAGAATAAAACCGTATCTTTTCATTATTGTAAACAACAGAACAACAATAATTCAGCCGATTATGTGTTCTGGTCTACGACAAGTTTTTTGGGCAATACCACTGCTTCGTAGACCAGAACACATAATCGGCTGAATTATTGTTGTTCTGTTGTTTACAATAATGAAAAGAATACGGTTTTATTCTCGCGAACGAAAAATCGCTGAACAAAAATGGCTCATTTTAGCTACAAAATGTAAAAAATTTTGAATTTCCCGCCACGTTGCTATCGTCTACCCTTAAGAGCACCCTCTTCAGGGGGCAAATTCTCGGCAATCTCAAATGTGACTGTTACTAAGGTTTTATTCGTAGAATCTCGAATGTGACATACCCGAGCATTTGCCCCCAGTACAGTAGTGTTTTCTCCATACAATCGTAGTCCCCGATTTCCTCCCTGGATAATGGCACTAGAGCAAATATGTTTTGTAAGTTGGGACATCTCCACCCCCGGCATGTCGGACTGTTTTGATTTTTTCGATAAACTTTATTATCGTTAACAGGAACTAGCGACCTACGGAAAATTAAAAAAAAAAACGTATTTACTTAAAAGCGGCGGCAAAAGTATATTTGAACGAGCGAGCGAAGCGAGCGAAGTTCTCCGAGTCTACTTGAACAATCCGGCGTTTGTATGTATGTATGTATGTATGTATGTATGAATGTTCGTTCGACGATAACTTGAGTAAATTTAGTCGGATCGTCATGAAATTTGGTAGACAGGTAAATGAGGCCAAGAGAATTTTTAAGTTCGAACATGAGCCAAATCGGTTGAGGGGTTGCCGAGTTATGGGGTTGTTAAGTTTATATGGGGTCGCGAGTTCACAGTTCGGGGCGAACCACTAGTTAATTTGTTTTAACGAGTAACACATGTTTTAAAACACATTGTTTTACACATACCAACACTTATTTTAAAATACACTTATTAAAAAAATAAAGGCCGGCAGTGAACAAAATACGAAACTTCTTAGGTGTTTGTAGGTACCTATCTGTCAAAAGATAAATAAATGGTTGGAAGAGGTTACACATGCTACGAGCTGTGAAAAGGTGTTCTCTATAAAAAATAGTTAAGCCTAGGGAATACTAGGGATAGTAGAGATTCTTATTTAACAAAAAATGTTTTTTTTAGGGGTGCTAGGCTCTTAAGGCTGGAAAATAGCAGCTTGGCGGGAAATTCAAATTTTCACAGTTTTGTACATTTTGTAGCTAACTGAGCTATTTTTGTTCAGCGATTTTTCGTTCGCGGCAATAACATAGTATTCTTTTCATTATTGTAAACAACAGAACAACAATAATTCAGCCGATTATGTGTTCTGGTCTACGACAAGTTTTTTGGGCAGTGCCACTGCTTCGTTACACAGGTTAATTTGAAAGAAATTTTGACTAAAGTCACGAGTACATGCCACCACTGGGCTTCGAAGTTGGGCCTCTCGCTTCAGGCCATTGTTATAATATCCACTAAGCCTATTGATGTACCGTTCCCGGGAACATTCCCAATCGCTGGAAACATTGCCGGCAACATTGCCGGCAATGTTCCCCAACTGGGAATTTACTGGGAACTTTGCTCAAATCTTGAGATATTCCAATATTTGTTTGCTGAACTGTACATGATTTTGGATTCTCTATACACCAGGTAATAAATTATCAATAAAAACCCCATAACTTTGAAAACTGCCAGCCCATTGGGAATGTTTCCGGCAATGTTTCCAGTTTATTTCCGGCAATGTTTCCCATTGGGAATGTTCCCGGCAATGTTCCTGGCAATGTTTCCAGTTTATTTCCGGCAAAGTTTCCAAGCAATCTTTCTCGGGATATTTGTTGGTAAACTTTACCATTATTTATGCAAATATCGATGATCTTGTATAGTGTTGTGATGAATTTTATGATAAAGATAATGGAACAGTCGCCCGCAACCTAAAAAGGTTACAGTTTCCCTTTATGATATGTCACAAAGTACGAAATTCTAGATTTAAACAGCTAAAACTTAAAATCCTAACCAACCACACACTACCTTAACCTGCCAAGGTCGAGTCGGATTCGCGCAGCGTTGGTTCCGTAGCATACATGCATAACATGAACTTAGAAGAAAAAAAAATGTTTTATTTTTTATTTTTCCTCATAAATCGAAAATTATACGGGTGGCATGTGTGGCTGACCATTTTATGTCGTTTATAAGAAATGAGGGTTTCACGGTGGTATTACAGAACGCTCATTGATAACACAGTTTAAACTCTTCCCGCACAGTCGGAGTTTAAACATGGTTTAAACTCTTCTCACTAACAGTTTAGTAGAGCTTATTCATTAATCTTAGAGATTCCTTTATTAGGCTAATCAAATCAGTGACAGTGATCATGATGCTCGCTCAATGAGATCTACCCGATAAAAGTATCAAAACTGTAACTGTCCATATCTCCTAAACGGCTAATGCTAGACCCATGTTCATGGTACTCTGAGAAAAGGGCTCGACGAGATCTACCCGATAAAAGTATCAAAACTTTAACTGCCCACATCTCCTAAACGGCTAATGCTAGACCCATGTTCATGGTACTCTAAGAAAAGGGCTCGACGAGATCTACCCGATAAAAGTATCAAAACTTTAACTGCCCATATCTCCTAAACGGCTAATGCTAGACCCATGTTCATGGTACTCTGAGAAAAGGGCTCGACGAGATCTACCCGATAAAAGTATCAAAACTTTAACTACCCATATCTCCTAAACGGCTAATGCTAGACCCATGTTCATGGTACTTTAAGAAAAGGGCTTGACGAGATCTACCCGATAAAATTATCAAAACTTTAAGTGCCCATATCTCCTAAACCGCTAATGCTAGACCCATGTTCATGGTACTCTAATAAAAGGGCTCGACGAGATCTACCTACTTTCATCGGGTACATCTCGTCGCGCCCTTTTATTAGAGTACCATGAACATGGGTCTAGCATTAGCTGTTTAGGAGATATGAGCACTTAAAGTGTTGATACTTTTATCGGGTAGATCTCGCCAAGCCCTTTTCTTAGAGTACCATGAACATGGGTCTAGCATTAGCCGTTTAGGAGATATGGGCAGTTAAAGTTTTGATACTTTTATTGGGTAGATCTCGTCAAGCCCTTTTCTTAGAGTACCATGAACATGGGTCTAGCATTAGCCGTTTAGGAGATATGGGCACTTAAAGTTTTGATACTTTTATCGGGTAGATCTCGTCGAGCCCTTTTCTTAGAGTACCATGAACATGGGTCTAGCATTAGCCGTTTAGGAGATATGGACAGTTAAAGTTTTGATACTTTTATCGGGTAGATCTCGTCGAGCCTTTTTCTTAGAGTACCCCGTCGTCTAATTCATTCATCTACCAAGTTTCATGGCTTACCTGGGGAAATGTACCTATACATCCCGAGTTTACAGTTCGGGGCGAACTACTAGTATTAATAATTTGGAATATTATAGAAACCCGCGATCAGTCAATCAATTCAGCCCACTGTTGACCATTGTCAAGGAGCATAACATCGGTAGCCAATGGTTGAAGACAAAAAAACACAATAACTCTGAGTTTCATTGAAGATTGAATTCACTAATATATGTAAATCATATGAATAATTCACTTTTATTGGCAATAAGTAGGGATTTCATGGAATTTTTAAAGAAAATACCGATTTTATGCAGTTTCTATATGGCAACACTGTAAGGAAAGACGCTTATGAATTGTCACGTGATTAACGAACGCGATATTTCAAGAATCAGCATGATTGACTTCACTAATATATGTAAATCATATGAATAATTCACTTTTATTGGCAATAAGTAGGGATTTCATTGAATTTTTAAAGAAAATACCCATTTTATGCAGTTTCTATATGGCAACACTGTAAGGAAAGACGCTTATGCATTGTCACGTGATTAACGAACGCGATATTTCAAGAATAAGCATGAATTATAAACAAAAAAACTACTGGGAATTTATGGGAACATTGGGAAAGTTTCGGAAACTTTCCGGCAATGTTTCCAGTGGAAACATTGCCGGGAGTGGCAATGTTTCCAAGCGTACATCACTAACTAAGCCGCTCTTACCCCATGCTTCCTAATTGGTAAATATCTACTAAATTAAATGTTTAACTACCCCCGACATTCTGGCTTCAAATAAACATAATCTCTTAAACCAATTCATTATTGATTCGTTTCTGCCTTAGTCACAGATTATACATAAAGCCTACCTGATTATGATTCGTGTCAAGTTTTTCGGCAAGCAGGGAATTCTCTTTGTACATCATCTTGAGCTCCCCTTGCAACCGCTTCACTTGTGCGCGACAGGTCTCCAGACTCTGGTCTTTACTCATCAGCTCCTTATACAGGATATACCTAATACAAACAACACATTATTTACCTGGTTGAATCCATGCTCCCACTGTTAATTTTGTATATTTTTTTGTAAGTTATCGATTTGTTTTTTTGTTTATTTTGATAATTTTGCGTTTGGTGTTGCTTCTAGTGATTCAGTTCCATGTTTGAGATTAACTGACATCTGACATCGGGCGTCATAACTGTTATCATACGAATAAAATAATCATATATTTCGTTTGAGGTTGCATCAATAGTTTGGCCAAAAATTGTTTGGTCTTAGGCACAGCCTTCTTTAACTCTCAAGCCAGCGAATTTCCGCTCGCTGCTCTCAAGCGCATTTAAGGCTCCGTATAAGGCTAACTAGCGCCACCAATGTTAAAAAAATCATATCTTCCTTCAGAAGAAGTTTCTGAAAAAATCCTAAGATGAGCTCATGCGCCATGCTTTTCTAGATTTTTAAGTGTAGGTACCCAACTCAATTTCTAGTGTTAAGCTAAAAAATTTTCGATAACCGCAAAAAACGGCCGCTTTTGGCGGTTATCGAAAATTTTTTAGCTTAGAAGTAAATTTCGAAGAGGGTATCTACACTTAAAAATCTAGAAAAGCATGGCGCATAGGCTCATCTTAGGATTTTTTCAGAAACTTCTTCTAAAGGAAGATATGATTTTTTTAACATTGGTGGCGCTAGTTAGCCTTATACGGAGCCTTAAGGACTGTGTGAACCGGTTGTCTGTCTTGTAAGACTATCTAATAATTATTTTTCCAGCCACTTAATAAATCGTTATTCCGTGGGAAAGGAAACGTAGATAAAAAGGTCTTTCTCCTCTCTTTAGACTTGAGTCGTAATTCGACTTACAGCCATCAGGCCACACAACACCGGCGAGGCATTTGAAAATAAATTCATGTTTTAATGTTTTGTTACGATTGGTTCTATAGGATCAAATTGTAACTACAAATCGTAACTAAAACTATGAAAATACTCTAAAAACATACCTTAAGCTGGCAAGTCAAGTTCGGCTGTTTTTTAAAGCAATGAATAACTAATAAATTACTTATTTTTCACTCACAATATCAGCCACAACAAATCAAAACAAATCCTTACGTCAAATGAAGATGACGTATTATCCAACTAACTTAAAACTATAAGAAACATGGTATAAAAACAAACGGCATAACTGCCATGTTATTTAGCCGCGTATTATTATGTGACTAAAATTAATGGTTTCCAGCCAGAGTTGAAGTTAGTGAGACTCGGATTAGTTGTAACTTGGTCGTACTATCATAATGGCTTCTGACAGGCAGTGCATTGTCTATACCATGAACCCGGCGACGTTGCCAGACTTGCACAGCACGGCTTGAGAGTTAAACAAGGCTGTGTCTTAGGCCTTGTTCAGATGACAGGCGCTTAACGCGCGTTTTGGAAACGCAAATCGAAGCAGCTTCTATCACGGGTAGATTAAAGGTGTGAATCATGTAAAGAGAGCTATACCCCGTGTCATTAAAGAAAACATTTAGGATGGACTTCAAAACACTCGCCCTCTCGCTCTAATTAATACAGTCAAAGCGAGACAACGCTAGGTTTTTAACTCCGTCCTAAATGTTTTCTTTAATGAAACGGGTTATAGGTATCCTAACTTCTCGCTGACCGTACGTGCATTATTTTTCGTTACAGCACAAAGATCCAATTTGGCCTGACTCTAGGATCTAAAGCGTTGCTTCGCTTCTATCGAGCTCGTACATTGTGCCGGCTTCAACGCATTTCTGTAGCACCTCCAGAACGTGTAGAGAAAACTAGAATGCAATCTGAATATTTTGCAAAGGAATAAATCGTTGGAATAAATTCTATTCAATATTATACATAGCATTTGGTCGTTACTTTTTGAGCACAGACTTTCCTAAAAATAATAAGTAGTTATTTTTCGGGCCGGCGGCCGATGGTACTAAATTTGTTTTGTTTGTTTGACTGGAAAATTGGAAAATTCGATGATAATTCGTGTTTAGGGTAGGCACCTTTCCATTAGCTGGGCAGAAGCTTCTTATCAGTGAGAGACTGTGGATTGGCGATTTTCGCGTAGAGGGTAATAAAAAATACTATGAAGAGCAATCACGTTTATCTTTCAGAAGATTCAAGCTCCAGCAGCTCAGAAATTCAATGATCACACCGCCAAGAAGGCGCACCCAAGACCCGGGGGCTGAAGCCTCCGGTGAAGACGCACGGGGAAAGTGTGCCAACTCAGAACCCGCGCCTACTACTCCGCGGTCACGCGGGCAATGGGTAGCCGACGACCACAGATGATGATGATGAATCGTTGAGTATAAAAAAATACCAAAGAGGTACAAAAAGCTAAAGGTCAACCGTCTAACTAGCGTATCGCCTGCGCAGTAAGAAGGGAGCGGGGCATATGGCTCCGCGTGTGCTCTGCCGAGGGTCCCTGAGTCGCGACCCCGCAAGCATTACACCCCGGTGACACCCGTAATTCTCTCCTCCCCCAAACATCTTAGTGCGCAGGCGAGAGGCGGTTAGTAAACAATTAAAAGAAAAGTGGTGACCTCTTAAACTCCAGGTCCGCGTTGTCAGCGACGAGCCGCTCCTGCATATCGTAGCTCTCGCTCAGCTTGCGGGTCAGGTCAACGTCCTTCAGAAACAAACACAAACTCCATATTAAAACTTGTGTAATTCCATTTCAAACATTCTAATTGTATTCTAATAATGTCACAGGTGTGAAATCAGGACACCCACTCCCGTTTGCAGCGGGTTCATAAAGCTGCAAGTTGGCTGCAAGGCTCGAACCTCGACTTTGGCAAATGCAGGAAATCCTGATTCAAATAAACTCCCGTACCCTAATAAACCCGTTACGTGTCATTAAAGAAAAGATTTAGGATGATCAAAGCGAGACAACGCTGGTTTTGAAGTCCATCCTAAACAACATCGTTGTCCTACAGATTTTCATCTCTATTACAGTGGTCTGAAACATCGGTGACCTACAGATTTGCATCTCTATTGCAGTTGTCAGAGACATCGTTGTCCTACAGATTTGCATCTCTATTGCAGTTGTCAGAGACATCGTTGTCCTACAGATTTGCATCTCTATTGCAGTTGTCAGAGACATCGTTGTCCTACATATTTGCATCTCTATTGCAGTGGTCTGAAACATCGGTGACCTACAAATTTGCATCTCTATTGCAGTTGTCAGAGACATCGTTTTCCTACAGATTTGCATCTCTATTGCAGTGGTCTGAAACATCGGTGACCTACAGATTTGCACCGCAAGGTGTCACTGTTGTCGCGTGGCGAGCTGGTCCCAGGGGCGGTGGTGGGGCGCTCCGTCTGTTGACTCTGCTCTGCCGGCGATTGCGTTTCTGAAACAAGAAAAAAAAGTTAACGCAACAAAAAAATACTAATAATATTCGGCTCAGCTCGACTTTAGCCCAGTTGGCAAGTACTTTTCTACCTTAAGAACCTACCTTGTACCTAAACAGTAGTGCTACACCCAATTTGGTCAACGAATTGAACTGGAAACTTGTTGGGGGCCGAAAAACCGCATATTTCTCAAACCTTTTCAGATTTTTTTAAATATTTTCGATAGCAATTTGCTTGAGTGGATAACCTTGGAGTAGTAATTTATGGAAGATATAATTTCTTTTAGTTCCACTAGTTTAGTTTTTTTTTAGCTGCCATAGGCACCGAGAAGATACAAGGCTTTGAAAAAGTCTTCATAGTAATATGGGCGCAACCCGCGCAATTCGGAAACTGCGAATTATTTTGAAACTATGAGTCCTATATGTACGAGTACGAGTAAATGGGGTGTCAAATTTGAGGTAATTAAGTGTTCTATAATATTGTTTTTGCACGAGGGGAAAAAAACAATTTTTATATAATAATAACCTCGATGCATTTGCATAGCTTTGATTTGTTAAAACATTGTGAAAGTCCATGAAATCATATTCAAAAAATACTTTTCTACCGCCACAGCGAACATTATAAAAAAATCTACGGAAAGAATTAGAGAAAAACAATATATTTACAGATTTGACATCCTGTTGACCAGTAGGTTACACCCTGTAAAAAAGAGTTAGGTACTTTTGTAACACCTTGTATAACTCATAGTTTCAAAACACTTAGCAGTTTTCAAAATGCGGCGGCACCTTTATTGATTAGTATGAAGGTAATTTTGTGACTTTTTCAAAGCCTTGTATCTCGTTGCCTATGGTGGCAAAAAAAAGTTAGACTAATGGAATTAAAGGAAATTATATCCTCAATTGTATACTAATTAAAGGTTATTCGCTTAAAATAACAGTTCTAGAAATAATTCGAAAAATCTTTAAAAACGCCCCAAAAACGGTTTTTTAGCCCTCCTTACCACCACCACAAGTGGGTACAAAAAACATCCCAAAGTTTCATTGAGTTAGATTTTTTCTCAAGGTGATGAAAATTATGAAAATGAAAGAGGCTTTCTTGCTTTGTACTTATAATGATGTTTTGTATGAAATTGATGCATGCAATAATCGTAGAGCTGAAGAGTGAAGTTTGTAGATACTTTGTAGTATAATCACCGTAGACCCCCCGTTTAAATGCGGAAGCAACAGTAAAATTTACTTTGTAAGTAGGTACCTACTATTTACCTATCCGTAAAAATAGTACCGTGACAGAAACGTGTTTGGGACATTATAATTTATGTCCCTTTCGAAGTGTAGGTAGGTACATTTGATAGAATTTTCTAAAAAACATCTCCCTAAAGAGCGGTCGCGCAAGTTTGTATGAAAGACGATGGAAATGAATTCGCGACGGTGGGAGTATCGACGATTTTACACCTTTTTGTGGGCAAAATATTGTTCTACAATACATCTTCATAAAGCAGATCGTACCGAAAAGCTTGGTGATCTGCTCTTGCACCATCATAGTCGCATATTTATTCTCTACTTTAGCTTTCTTATTGAGCTGAGTCGTCAAATCGCCGGCCATAAGCTTCTGTATGCTCCTTGTTAGTTTGTCAAAGCGAGCCATCTCCCGAAGCAATAGTTCGTTTCGATTGCTCAACTCTTGAATGTCATTTTCACTTAGAAACGCCTTCTGTAAATAAAAGTATCAAACGAGAATAATTTAAGCCATGCAGCCCAGTTCCCACGGATGTTTTGATAATACCTACCAAAACATCCCTAAAAGTGGTTATACAGGGCGTCCCACGGCTATGCCACATGGAGGGAAAATACCTTGAATATTTTAGATGGAACATTTTACTGAAAGAAGACATTATTTCAATTTATAAAACAATTTAAACTGCATTCATAGATATCTAAATAATTACATGGTTGAACCGGGAATCGAACCCGTTACATGAGAAAAATAATTACCCTGTACTTTTATCATACCGATCGAAAGGCTTCATCATAAGAATTATTTTTTGCTAAATAACATTGTGTCAGAAATAAAAGGAAGACCATGAATTTTAAGATTTTTAATACAACATTTATCAATTTATCAATGAAAATCGCAGTAACAAAAGAATAAAAGTATGAAAATGAAACACATTTTTAATTATTTCTTTATAATCAGCCAGCCGCATTGCGATGGACAAAATTTTACGCGTCAGGATACGGCTCGATTTATTGCATACTACCAGGTAAATGTAAAAATTATTGGTCTTCCTTTTATTTCTGACACTATGTTATTTTGAAAAAAATAATCCTTATCATGAAGCCTTTCGATCGGTATGATAAAACTACAGGGTAATTATTTTTCTCATGTAACGGGTTCGATTCCCGGTTCAACCATGTAATTATTTCAATATCTATGAATGCAGTTTAAATTATTTTTTAAATTAAAATAATGTCTTCTTTCAGTAAAATGTTCCATCTACAATATTTAAGGTGCTTTCCCTCCATGTGGCATAGCCGTGGGACGCACTGTATATCTACTCTATACTGAACTATACAGGGTGGCGCGTTGAGATGGGTCCGTGGGGGTGAGGCCGAAACTATAATAAATAGGTAACGCCACCCTGTATTGTATATTCTATGCACACACCTACAAGCAAACAGTAAAACTAAAATTACAAAAGGGCAATAAAACTTAGGCCTTTGCATCTACGTTATGAGATGATTTATACAGTGTCCAGTGTCACCTTCACTCACATTAGATAGACGAATTGACCACTTGGACGCTGCAGTCCCTGGGACAATTTTTTTAGATGGAGTAGCCTTGCCTAGCACCTATACCATCCTAGCCCACAGGAATAACAAGGGCCAAAGGATCCGGCAGTTTAGTTAGTAAATTCAAAATCAAAATGTTACATAAAATTGGGTTGCAGGGAGATTACTCTTTGAATTTCCTGTAGTTTAGCCTTAGAGTCCCGGATGATCCTGGCACTCTTTCTAGAGTCATGGTGAATATCACGAATTTTCCGCATCACAATATCGTCCAGATCGGAATCCACAGGAGAATCTGTAAAAAATCGCACCGGCAGCGTCAATTCAACTCCAATGGTCTGAATGCTGCCAAATATGATTGATAATTTTACTTACGTGGCCTTGAGTGCTGAAATAGTAAGCATACATTGAGTAAATATTTTTGAAAATAAAGAAATATTTCAAAAAGTGTAGGCAATGTAGTGTAGTTAAACCATTCGATGCAAAATAATCGACCAGAAGACATTTTCAATATAACTACCTAGATAAAGTGCAGGCGGCTAGTATTATAGGCCGCGGCTTGCCCGCTGGAAAAGTACACCTCGGCCCTTAGCCTGTAACACAATGGCGGGTCAATGGCGTCCCGGCAGAAGGACAAAACCGGGCTCTCCTCGTTTTTCTCCTACAACCAGAGAACTAATCCTCTAGAATTAGAATCAAAATATTCTTTGCTGTACTACAAAAACATTAAAAGGACAGACAGCGTTAGCAAATCGTAATTGAAGTCGTCACCTGATAGCCCATTTTGGCACCATTGTGTTACAGGCTAAGGGCCCTGTTGGTTTAGCATAAGCTTGGGTTAGAGCGTATCCATGGGTTTAAAACTCTATCTATCCCACTCTGCGTCAAACAAAAGATTGAGAGGCATATAGTTTTATAACCCATATGTCCCATACTGTGCCTAACCCAGCCTTATGCTTCGCCTGCTGCTTTCTCCGGGAAGTCAGATTAGTCTTCCTGCAAAACTCGACTGTTATGTACAGTAAAGGTACTTGTCCTTATCTACAGACTTTCTTTTGATAGCCGTATAGAAAAGGTTCATCCGCAAGAGACTAAAGTAGGTATACAAAATGTCCCGGAGGACAATAATTTCAGTCTTTTCGCGTAGCGAATAAAGACCTGAGTACAAAAGAAACCTGCATTACCTTTCGTTCACCTGGTGACCTACAGTTCCTCTTCAAAACCTCTAGTGGGTCAGGTTTCGAGCACTTCGTCTTTCGATAGACTGCTGGGAACTTCCCTATCGGTGATTGAGCTTCCATGCTGTCGCCAGAGTGCGGCGCGGAATCGTCGCCCTGCGCTAATGCATCGAAGAAATCTGGTCCTTTGCCTTTCCAACGACCATTGTAGACTGGCGTTGCCTAAAATAAGTTGACCTTTACTTTGTGAAAGACTAGGCAATAGTAGGGCCAGTTCTCGGCCAGCAAGATTATAAATTGACATGAAGATGCCAGATAGCCGGTATCGCGGGGGGTGAATAGCGAAAAAGGACGCAGTAAGGAAGTGCTACGTTCTTATAATAATACTAGTTGTGCCCGCGACTTCGTATGCGTTTTTACACATTACACATTTAATTTCAATTCGACTGTGGAGGAAAACTCAAAAGGAAGGTTTTTTTTAACCCCCGACCAAGAGGGGTGTCATAAGTTTGATAGCTTTGTGTGTGTGTCTGTTTATGTGTTTATGAGGGTGTGCCTGTCTGTGTGTCTGTCTGTGTGTGTGTGCCCTAATCTAAACAATACATTTATGATAAAATATGTTTTATTTAGATTGGGTATCGCCCGTGTAAGATACCAGGAAGCTTAGCATAAGAATTGCCTGGGAAGTATGGGGGTTTATTATGTAACTCCCTCGACGTAGAGTGGGATAGATAAAGTTATAAGCCCATAGATAAGGTCTTACCCATTCTCATGCTAAGCCAGCAAGCAAAGCATAAGGTTGGGTTAGAGCGTATCTACCGCAAATAACTCTGTCTATCCCGCTCTACGGCAAACAACATATATTTTTTTAATATCAAGTTGGGCTCAGTAGGGTAAATATTTAAAAAAAGGCACAAAAAAAATTTCCAACCTCGCGTGGGTTTAAACCCAGAACATTTCGACCGCGACGCAACAGTACTACATTTCTAACATCGATAAACTTTGTCCGACCTCCACCGAAAACCACTCACAATTCCCTCCAGCAAGCATCTTATGGCTGGGTTAGAGCGTATCTATGGCTCTGTCCATCCCGCTCTACGTCAAACAAAAGAGTGAGATACCTATTGTTTTAAACCCATAGATACGCTCTAACCAGCCCCTCTACCCTTGACGCATGTTTCCAATGCGGCCGCAATATGGCGCAATTTACAAAATTTAATATTTTACAAATTAAGACGCATTTTGTGTTTTTATTGAATAAAACTGCCTTACCTTTGAATAAACAAAACAAAATATTTAAAATCAAAGCCTTACTATGCGAATTCAAAGAGAAATTAATTTTTAAACTTTTTCAATTGGATCGCAATAGCGTCAAGGGTAGAGGGGCTGGCCTTATGCTACGCTTGTAGAACTAACATTTTCCGCCAAAATAAAATAAAAACAAATGCCGATTTTTCATTTACAATATGCGCCCGAAATGCCAAAAGTCGTAGCGTGCTATTATACAGAGTGTTAAAAGACCGCCAACAAAGCGGGAGACAACGTATACGTATAGTCCTCATCATAACGAACATTTTTGCCCAAGGAACTATGCCTGGGAAATCAACGGTTTCCGAGATAATAAAGTCGGACTTTTTTTTTTTTTTTTCAGAAATGTGTTCAGTATCACGTTCTTAACATACCTTCTCAAGAAGCCATATCAAAAATATGGATATTTCTTACAAAAAATCAAGATAAAATGGCAACCCGCAATGTAGGTTTTCGAGAGAATGTGGTTCAAAGTCGGACTTTTAATTTTTTTTTTGCAGAAAATTGATCAGTATCACGTTCTTAACATACCTTCTCAAGAAGCCATATCCAAATTATGAATATTTCTTACAAAAAACGAAGTTAAAATTGCAACCCGCAATGTATTCTAAACATCGGATAGCCTAAGTTACTCCCAGAAACGTGAGTTACGACCATGTTAAGTTTGGTTAAAAACGATTCAGCGGTGTTCGCGTTTATCGTGTTCATACAGACAGACAGACAGACAGACAGACAGACAGACAGACAGACAGACAGACAGACAGACATAAACCGTTTTTTTTGCATTTTTGGATTCAGTATAGTTTACTTAGTAACCCCTGCTAGTTTTTTTCTAAAAATATTCAATGTACAGAATTGACTTCGCTAGAGTTTTATTATAAGTATAGATAGATGATAAAAGGATAATTGCGTTATTCTTCTTCTTTCTTATTGGATGTCTGCTATCATGATGAAGTGGCCATA
Organism: Zelleria hepariella; assembly: GCA_949319315.1. NCBI lineage: Eukaryota > Metazoa > Arthropoda > Insecta > Lepidoptera > Yponomeutidae > Zelleria > Zelleria hepariella. The sequence continues at coordinate 18,592,795 of OX439379.1, forward strand.
ATGAAGGGCCCGTGACGTTGCGGGAAGAAGAAGAAGGGAGTACTTTGTGGCTCGTATTGAGCCATGATGTTTTAGAGAATTAAATAGCGTAAATATTGCGTTACTAACCGCCAATGATTCTGAAACAGATATCCCGTCACCGATGCTATAGCTTCCGTACGACGAAGCGTCGTCTTTATTTTTCCCTTTTGCCTTTACAGAACTCGGTTGGCCTTTCCCCTTAGAAACCTTGATACTTCTGATGCCTACGCCTTGATGCTCTGTCACGACCACTGTTGGATTACTGGAGAACTCCTCCAATGATACGGTCCGCGTTGTCCGATTTTTGGGCGGCTTGCCATCCTAGAAACAATAGAAGAAATCATGAACGATATCAGAGTTTGTCGAGATGGCTCTGAAGGCTTGCATCAATGTACTGAAGGTTGGCAATCACAAAGCGTAGTACATTTTGGGCGATGATATGGAAGAAGACATAGATTTTTACGAACGCTGTACTTTGTATAAATTATAATTGTCCTTAAAAATTAAAAAACTTGATAAGATGTTAGCATAGGAGAGTCGCTATATTTACTTAAATTAAATCACGGAGCACTATTATAATAATTATTATGTGGTAAGGTCCAAGGATGTTAGTCATTGTTCGTTCTATATTTATATTCATCATCATAATAGAACGCGTTACAAAACATGCTAACTCTTTTTACAGGGTGTAACCTACTGGTCAACAGAATGTCAATTCTGTAAAAAAAAGTTGAAAAAAACAATTTTTATTTTATAACCTAAAATTTAAATTTCATAACTTTTTTCTTTATGTTATTAGCTCAAATTTAAAAATATGTTTGTGGGTGTAGGTGCATTTGCATAGCTTTGAGTTGTTATAACATTGTGAAAGTCAATTAAAACAATATTTAAAAAATACTTTTCTCCCGCCACAGCGATCACATTTTATTAATTAATAAATCAACAGAACGTCATTATATTATCATATTATATTATCATAGAGCAAAAATAATATTTAGTTTGTGATCCCTATCACCGGGTGCTATTACCCTGCAAAAAGAGTTAGCATCTTTTGTAACACCTTGTATACCGTTATTTAAATATAACCAAAAATTTTAAATACCTTCGACATTTCAGCTTCAAATTAGCATATCTCATAAACGGCTGAACTGATTTTAATAATCTAAGAACACTCGCTAGAAAACCAGCGTTCAAATAAAAAAAAACGCATAACAAACGCAAACGTGCCACAGACAGACACAGAGACAGCTTTTTTAATACGTACATTTGAATATTATTATTAAGTATTATAAATTAATCATCTTACCCCAAATGGGGGAAGGTAATCCACGAGGCGTATGGAGGTATGCAGAGTTGTCTATTATTTATTATTATGTTTGTACTTTTTAGTTGAGTTTCATGATATTATTTTTCAGTTATCTGACATCTGTATGTATACGTATTATTGCAAGCCTACTCGAAATGGTATAAAAACGTATCTAATCAAAACGTTTTATGTTTACTTTCGATTTAATTGGCTACGAGTGCGTAGGTTCCTACAATACAATGAGACAATATATCGTTACCAAATGCAGATATAATATTTTAAATTATTTCAGTTATTTTTATTAATGATTTACAAACGTACATTAATTTAAAGAGATCACAGACGGCGTTGATAATTATATACCTTCATTTTACGTATTCAACGGTTCATAAATTCTCCTAGTAATCAGGTAAAAACCTACCATTACTAGTCGAGATTATGGACAATCTATTAAACACGAATTAAACCAGAATTACAAACCCTACTTACCTTCTTCATTTTCTTCATTAGGAAGGAATATTATTCAAAATAATACTAAAATAATAACAGGATCATGAAAAAAATATTATGTACATTGTGTCAAAAATGATTGCAAAAACTTTTTCTCAAGTTTGACGATTGATTGGTGTCACTAAAATATTCTTAAAAGCATCGTTTTTCCGAGAAACGAGGTTATCACTGCACCGCCTGCATTTATATGAAGTTTGTATGAAGTCAAAACTGATGGTTACACGAGGGAGTAAAACACATTTATTTCTTCGATTCCAAAGCGGAGCGAAGGATTCTAGAGTAGAAACCTGAACGAGGGATTCAAAGTACTCGAGCTTAAACCTAGACAGACACCTAATCTTCGGACTTACCCCTAACCATTCGTCGTTTCGACGAGCACTTTTTGGGATGTATAATATCATGCATAAATACTTATTTTCGTTACGTTTTAAACATACAAACGTTAAACTGTATTAATGTAGTAAATAATAGTTATTTGTTATGCAAGAATGCAAAATTATTGTTTGCGGCGAGTGCTTGTATTGAAAACCGAGCTAGCGAAGGTTTCTAAAATTGAGCCACGAGCGTAGCGAGTGGTTCAAAAAAAGAAACCTGAGCGTAGCGAGGTATTCAGAAGCACGAGACGCAAATAATATTGCATTCGTGCGAAACACAAAACTTTTCATCTCACAGAAGCGAGGAAATGATTTTGTTAGCCAAGCGGGAAAAACTCTATAGACAACTACTTACAGGCGAAACAGGTGAGTCAAATAAGTTCCTTTTAAAAGCATATTTTACTGTAGTTACGGCTGCCGCACTAAAATTTTGAGCTTCGTTGGTATTAAAACCATTCGTTTTATCTGGCGGCACGGAGTGCCGCCGCCAAGTCGAGCTCAGCAGAGGCACCCCGTACCATACTTTTCTCGAAGCAACTCGCGGCACTTTTGACCCCCCTGTATCTTCGTTGTGAGTAAAGCTAGAAAGCTGAAATTTCGGTTACTAACAGTTCTCACGGAACCTACCTCGACCTCCAAATTACAAGTTTTTACCTACATTTAATAATGAAATATCTCAAGTCAAAGTTCGGTCAAAACGTGGGTGACATACTCATCACCATCATGACTTTTAATGTACTTCTAGTAGGCGTATGGAGTTGAAATGTTGCATGCGGTTATTATTAAGTGAATTATGCACTATGAATATATTCTTGATTAGTAAATTATAATATACAGAGAAAAAAAAATATGTATGCGTCTATGAAACAACTAGCGCCATCTAGGGTTGTGTCTTGACATCAAAATCACAATGGAAGATGAAATTCACTAAATATAAAAAATATGACTGTGAGCTAAAACTTATAACTATAGGAAATTTATAAACATACCTACTATACCCATACAAAGACGATGACAAAAAATATTCCTACTTCATGGCGCCACTACTTGAAAATCTGCCTGCTGTCATTATAAAGTATTTAAAAAGTTTTCATGACGATTTCCGATTTGTAAATAATAAAATTATACTACCATATGAGAGAAGGCCTTTGCCCAGCTAGTGGGACATGTACAATTGTACAGGCTACATCTTACTTACTTACTACCATACAAAATTGATAAAAATATATTCATATTTCTTTTCACCACTGGAAGGCGCTACTACGAGTATAAGCGTGCTGTTATTATAAAGTGTTTAATTTAATGCAATAAAAAAAATACCCGGGACGAAATTATTTCAATATGGCGCAATTTATAAAATTCAATATTTCACGAATAAAGACGCATTTCACATTTTTATTGCTCAAAATAGCCTGAATAAACATTACGAAGTATGTAAAAACAAAACATGACTGTGCGAATTAAAAATTAATAAATTAGAAGGTAAATCAATATGAACGCAATAGCGTCTAGAGTAATCCCCAGAACTTATTTCCGATCGGTAAATAATAAAAGTATTAATATTGCTACTTCCAACTAGATGGCGCCACTAAGTTCCTACATCGCGGTATGGTTATGTCTACAACACGCCTATAAATTCCTGAGGAATTTCTCCAACTAGTTTCTGAGAATAAAATGTCATCTTTTACAATAATTTCCGAGCTCAGTGTTACACCAAGTTAAAAGCCACATCACTCACCGTAAAACTACGAATGAATGAATATTGCAATGGATATGGATGGTTCCATCCATCCAGGAAACCCTAAAGTTATTCCCATACATTGAGATGGTTCGTGTTTGTTCCATTCCTTATCCATGTATGGGAACATTGAGTCGTCGCATGCCATTAGGCGTGCTATTGTTGCATACGTGGTCGCATTGGGATGAGATGCAACTTTATACGTGTGATGACCAGCCTGGAGACACTTACATGCTGACCTATACTCGACGGCAATGGTGAAAACTACAACGTTAAGGCGAAGTTAAGGCGACCGTCGCTTTGTATCCGACTTAGAGGCACTTGCCGTCCAGACTTGTCCAATATTGCTACATCAAAGCCTCTGAGAAAACTAAGAGAGATAGGGAGTGGGCTTTAAGAAAATCCGTAGCTTATGTTCAAGAAATATCACCCGAGAAGAAAAAACGGAGGTCTACGTACAAAAAGAAGTGAGATCCCATCAAAAACATAAATGTACAAAAATCCAAGTCTCGCTTCCGCCGTAAAAAGTTGTGAGATGACCATGTAAAGCCAAGTCAGTTATTTTACTTAGTATGAAGCACGTATTCGTTTCAGTTAGTGTGAAAACACCTGTTCAACAACTTTGTCATACATTGTTTCCTAATTAGTTACCTACCAACATTTAGTGACTGTATCAATATCAAACATATTTATTTCTAAAATATAAATAGTGACTTGGCAACAGCACAAATCTGTGATAATTATAATTTGATAGATGAATGAATTATTATTAAAGTTATTGCCGTGCTATTGCCAAGTCACTATTAACTGAAACGAATACGTGCTTCATACTAAGTAAAATAACTGACTTGGCTTTACATGGTCATCTCACAACTTTTTACGGCGGAAGCGAGACTTGGATTTTTGTACATTTATGTTTTTGATGGGATTAATAATTTCCTGAAGTTTACTTATCCAGACACAAAAATAATGTAAATAAAAGAATGTTTTTTTTCCGGGTGCATTCTGAACTTTTACTATATAAATAAAAAAATTATAGGAGATAAAAAATTAAATTAGTAATATCGTTTGAAAAAATGTATTTAACAAACCAAAACATAATTATTTATTTGATAAAACAGAAGCGAAGCATTTTTTTTTATTTACTGGTATTAATAATAAATATAGTGTACAAAATATTGAAAAAACCTGAAAGAAGAAACCGCGTTTCTGAATGTTCTATTCCGTGACTTCACCTTTTTAAAAGATCCTTATGCCCCATTTACATTCACAGTTTTGTATAGAGAATGGGCACGAACATTCACTTTCGCTGAGGTACGCGTGTAAATGAACTATGAATGAGGATCTTTTTTCCGTCGGGATCTGGCATCTACTTAAACGGCCAGTGTTTTTTTCTTTTTCAACACCATAGGGCGCGGGAAAGACTTTACCGGCGCCGCGTTCAAATTTCGAAGCGCACTAAAATGCAGATAGTTTAAATCCGGCCTTTACACGATCGTAAGTTACTAGTAACAGCAAACTTTCCGAGCGTGGGAGATGAAAAACACTTTATTTATACTTTATTACAAAATGTATTATACAGGGGGTCCCACGGCTATGCCACATGGAGGGAAAGTACCTTATATATTGTAAATGGAACATTTTACTGAAAGAAGACATTATTTCAATTTAAAAAACAATTTAAACTGCATTCATAGATATTGAAATAATTACATGGTTGAACCGGGAATCGAACCCGTTACATGAGAAAAATAATTACCCTGTAGTTTTGTCATACCGATCGAAAGGCTTCATGATAAGGATTATTTCTTGCTAAATAATATAGTGTCAGAAATAAAAGGAAGACCATGAATTTTAACATTTACCTGGTAGTATGCAACAAATCGAGCCGTATCCTGAGCCGAAAGACGCGTAAAATTTTGTCCATCGCAATGCGGCTGGCTGATTATAAAGAAATAATTCAAAAATGTGTTTCATTTTCATACTTTTATTCTTTTGTTACTGTGATTTTCATTGATAAATTGACTAATGTTGTATTAAAAATGTTAAAATTAATGGTCTTCCTTTTATTTCTGACACTATGTTACTTAGTAAAAAATAATCCTTATGATGAAGCCTTTCGATCGGTATGTCAAAACTACAGGGTAATTATTTTTCTCATAAAACGGGTTCGATTCCCGTTTCAACCATGTAATTATTTAGATATCTATGAATGCAGTTTAAATTGTTTTTTAAATTCAAATAATGTCTTCTTTCAGTAAAATGTTCCATCTACAATATTCAAGGTACTTTTTCTCCATGTGGCATAGCCGTGGGACGCCCTGTATATGTATGTAATATCTTTTTATAAAGGACTCCTTTTTGAGAACAAAATGAGATCACAAGCTTTGAAAATTAAAATAAAAAAAAGTAACAATAATTGCCCTTTTCTCTGTGGCGAAACTAAATTATAACAGTCTTATCATTTAGACAAAAATACAAAAACTGATTTTCGGAAGCGCATTGTACAGTCGGCCACAGTCTCAGATACCCCTTTTTGTTCGATTGGCGCCCTTATGCCGCGCGCGATAAGAGCTGCCATGGGGTATCTGAGATTGTGGCCGACCGTACGCAGAAATCCACTTTGTGTTCACCACAAATAGCAGTGTTGCATTTTGAGCATGAGGCCTTGGTTAAGCGCCTTTTTTGTAAGAGCAGATGCCGCAAACTTATCTTTTTCTGCCATTTGGTGCCTCAACCACCGAACAAGGCCTCAACTGATTGAAGTTTATTGCTAGATTGACTTTGACCTTGACTTTTGCTCATAGTTTTGCCTTTTTATCGAAATTTTGGAGTCCGTTCACTTGACAATTTCTCCACTTGATATTTTAATTCCAGCTGTTCTATTTGAACTATGCCCTTTGCTGGTAGCCCAAACGTGACGGTAGCGACTCCGGATGTTGCCGAAGGTCAAATAGATGGGTCAGTAGATACCGGAGGTCTCTTGCGATGGAGCGGGAAGTGTTTGCAGCTCCAGCGCATTTTCCAGCAGAGAAGGTGAAGTTAGAGCGGTCCTGAGTGTTCAAGGTTTCATCATGATCGGAAGGGTCATCTTGAGTGTCGCTTTGTACATCATCAAACACCAAATTGTCTTCGATTTTGCTCTCAGATAACCCCTCCGAGTCACTAAAATCCTCCTCATCCAATAATAAACGTATAATAAGATCATCAGACAGCATTCTTCTTAAAGACATGGCAAAAACTGCAAAAATGTAATTAAATACGACTAACAAAAATATACACAAACCCTAACCATTCGTCGAAACGACGACCACTTTTGCTATAACTCAAAATAAAATGTCCTTACCCGCCAGACCCGGTTGCCTCTCGAATGAGCTCGGCGAAGACTTAGTTGACAAGCGAGTTCATGGCGATCGGCGGCGCACACTCCAAAAAGATATTCCGCCGTTTTTGTCGCTTACTCGTCGTTTCGACGAAGGTTAGGTGTCTAGGGTTAAAATACGTACCTAACCTATAGTGTTGCTCCCGAGGTGAACACTCTACTTGAATGGATCTTACAAATAATAATTAGCGTCCGATACAATGTTCATGTTCAACTGTCAATTTTTTTGCGCCAGCGTGGGTCGCACAAACGTCAATCGTTTATTTTAATTTACACTACTTGAGGAAGAAATCCTAATTTGAGTAAACAAATAGGTAAACAATTTTAGTTGTAAGTAGAAATGTGCTTTATAAGAAGACGTAAAGTTAAATCTGCAGTGATTTTGGAAAATTAATTAGTAAATTTTTTATTCTACCTATTGTTTGATTTTTCTTCTGACTGCACGGAAGAAAACTATAACCTAAATTAATAATGAGGACTTTATAATAATAACTCTGAGGAATTAACACATTATACTTTTTCCTTTTTGTGACGAACTAACAACAAACAACCCATGTAGAGCGGCCTTATCACGATTAACACCAAACGCAAAGATTCGAGATACGAAGGGACAGTCTCCGAGCAGAGCTATTTTTAAACGCATTATAATTATTATTGCATTACGTTATACATTTCTCAAGTCGAGGGTTCCTTCAGTTTATTTCAAGACCAGGGTTATAGTTTACCATTAATGCATTGAGCATAGCAGTTGTGCCTATAAGTAGTCAGAGAGGTTCATTGGGCGATGAGTTCGTCCGTCCGTTCCCTAAAAAGTGGAAACGCTTGCAACTTCGTGTCCTACTTATCATTTGTGTAACTGTACGCGTAGAATATTGCAGACTTATCAGAAAAGATAATAAGGCTAATGTAATTAGTGTCTTTATGGGTCTTCCTCCACCTTGACAGCCAGTGCTGGACTACGCCTCCGATAAGAAAGAAGCATTTTGACTACAAATATGGAAGGTATGTAGTTTTTTATTTCTATTTATTTTGTGCCATCTTAGATTTTTTACCCCAGCCTTGATACCTAGCGCAATCATTGCATAAGTCAGTCTTTTATTGCTTTGTTCTATTGCAGTCAGTCTTTTATAGCAAAAACCTCGTGCCTCCATAAAATAGCTATCTATTGTAAGCATGGTATAAATTTCTCGCTCATGGTCGCTCAGCTGAATAAGCTAAAAATAGAAATCAGAAACCAAAACTTACGTACGTATCAAAAGAAGACATGCTCGGTTTTGAATCGAAGAAAACTAAAATAGTTTTTAAAATGAAGTCTTTTGTTCTATTTTAGTAAAGTCGACAGCACATCAGCTTACACCTTGCCCTTATCCGCTTATGTTACGGTCAACTTTGCAACAATTTTTTTGGATTATTCTGTCGACTGTAGTTTTTACTAAGTAAATATAATTGCGGATTCAAACAAATTGTTTGGTGATAAGCGAATGTGTGTGTACGTACAGTGCGAAGGATTATTATTTACACTACTTAATTTCAACATTGCGTTGAATGGAGTGTGATTTAAAACCCTGAAAGCGATTTCAAGGCAAACGTATTGTATTTATTAAACTTATGATAAGGTTTTTAAAGCGAATCTCTGGTTCCCCTTTCTCCATTCGTTACGACACCGCTACCTTACCAATAATTTTACTGGTGCTAATCGATCACCGAGTTTGAGGGCTCATTATGCGGTTTTCGGATTTCTTCCTTTACTTATGCTTCTTGCCAAATTTCATGACTCTAAGTCAACGAGAACTACCCTGTAGGTTTTCATACCCTAAAATGCTGCATAAACGGCCGTATCTTTTGATTGCGCAAATATAGAAGCTGGATTTTTTCACAGCTTCAAGGAACTGCAGTCTTATTTGATACTAGTTGTGCCCGCGACTTCGTATGCGTTTTTACACATTTGACATTTAATTTAAATTCGACTGTGGAGGAAAACTCAAAAGGAAGGTTTTTTTTAACCCCTGACCAAAAAAGAGGGGTGTTATAAGTTTGACAGCTTTGTGAGTGTGTCTGTATAGGTATGTGTTTATGAGGGTGTGTTTGTCTGTGGCACCGTAGCTCTTAAATGGGTGAACGATTTGGAAGCTTTAGGTTTTTTTATTTATTTGAAAGCAGGTTTTCTAGCGAACAGGGTGACCAGATTAGGCGAATTGTCGCCATTTAGGCTACCTCAGGGGGTCAAACGGCGACCATAAAATGCGATCGGCGACCAGTAGCCATTTAGGCTACCTTAAAAAATGGGAACAGGCGATTTAGGCTATCTCAGGATTATTTCGCATTTATTTAGGCGATTTAGGCTAATATCACAAATTTATTGAACCATTCCTTAAAATGCTTGTAACAAAACGTAATATGCACGTGGAAAGGAGGCTGACGGTGACGGAGAACTTTTGCGGGAAGTTATTATTTTAGTTAGAGACCTAATAAAAAAAAAAGAAATGAAAATTATTAGATTTTTTTAATTTTTTTTTGCTCTACACTGTCTTTTTTTTAGTTTTTATTATTATTTTACGCTAAATTTGGGCTTCTAGGCTCAAAAAGTTAGGCGATTTAGGCTAAATAGACGAGAAAAAAAATTAGGCGAATTAGGCTACTCGGAAGACAAAATTAGGCGAATCGAGTTAGCTAAAATCTGGTCACCCGGCTAGCGAATGTTCTTAGTTATATTTTGTCAAAATTGGTTCAGCTATTTATTAAATATGCTTATTTGAAGCTAAAATGTCGGGGGTATTTTAATTTAATAGTTATTATTTCTTAACTTGCGGTAGCAGGGCTCAAAAGAAAGCAATAGAATAAAATATAATAAAAACCCTAATCTAAATAATACATTTATAAATTTAATTATAAATATGTATTGTTTACATTAAGGTATCGCCCGTGATAAGATACCAGGAAGCTTAGCATAAGAATTGCTTAGGAAGTAAAGGGGTTTATATGTATCTCCCTCGACGTAGAGTGGGATAGATAAAGTTTTAAGCCCATAGATAAGGTCTTACTCATTCTCATGCTAAGCCAGCAAGCAAAGCATACGGCTAATAACTCTGTCTATCCCGCTCAACGGTAAATAATAATTATTTGTTATGCAACAATGCAAAATTATTGTTTGCGACGAGTGCTTGTATTGAATACCGAGCGGTGTTAAAAGACCGCCAACAAAGTGGGAGACCACATACAGGGTGTAAAGAGACCGCCAACAAAGCGGGAAACCACGTATTGTCCTCATCATAATGAACATTTTTGCTCAAGGAACTATGCCTGGGAAATCAACGGTTTCCGAGATAATGAGGTTCAAAGTCCGACTTTTCAAAACTTTTGATGCAGAAATGTATTCAGTTTCTAGTTCTTAACATATCTTCTTAAGAAGCCATATCAAAATTATGAATATTTCTTACAAAAAACGATGTTCAAATTGGAACACGCAATGTATTCTAAACATCGGCACTTCAAGCTTAAGTAACATAAACTTATACCTACGCTTGCGCAATATGACTTCTGTGCGTGCATCATAACAAACATTTTTGCCCAAGGAACTATGCCTAGGAAATCAACGGTTTCCGAGATAATGAGGTTCCAAGTCAGACTTTTTTTTTTGTTTTTTTTTCTGAAATGTGTTCATTATCACGTTATTAACATATCTTCTCAAGAAGCAATATCAAAATTATGAATATTTCTTACAAAAAACGAAGTAAAAATTGTAACCCGCAATGTATTCTGAACATCGGATAGCCTAGATTATGCCCAGGACCAGGATGAGGAATTATCACGGTCCTAAATTTGACTGAAAACTATTCAGCGGTATTCGCGTGATGAGGTAACACACAGACAGACAGACAGACAGACAGACAGACAGACAGACAGACAGACAGACATAGACCGATTTTTTTGCATTTTTGTATTCAGTATAGTTTATTTAGTAACCGCTGCTAGTTTTTTTCTAAAAATATTCAATGTACAGAATTGACTTCGCTAGAGTTTTATTATATGTATAGATTTATTTCAACTAGATACCTCCATGCGTTCTTGAGAAATGAGTCTTGACAGACCGATAGACAGACAGACAACAAATTGGTCCTATAATGGTTCCGTTTTTTTTCCTTTTGAGGTACGGAACCCTAAAAACGGCCGCTCGTAGCAAAAACTCATAGATAAGTACCTACGTCAGCAAAAAATAACCAACATGTGGTTATCAAGATGACAAAAAATAACTCTGTGTGGGACTAATCTGGCAAATTAGACTAATGAAATTAGAAATAAAAAATCCGGCTAAGTGCGATTTGGACTTCCGCATGGAGTTCCCTCACCCACCCTAAAATATTCTTAGAACATTCTTTATCTGGTTCAACAATATACAACATACGAGTACATTACTCAACTTTTTAACTTCTTAATAAAGGCTACCGAGCTTGGATTTGCCGCTAGGGCCGCTAGTGTAGCGCGAGGTCAAAAATGTCACTTTTTATATGGGCTACGCGGGTTTATTTCTAATTACATAGTGTTGTGAATATTTTGCAATACCTGAGATGAATTATGGCAAATAGTTGTTGTCCCGCTACTAACTACTGCTTTGGTTTATCTTTCAGAAAATGGTGTTCTATATTTTTTTTTTTGATCAGGAAGTGGCTTGCTCGATATGTTTTATTTGTAGGTACAGTTTTAAGGCAGGCATTAAATATGATTTTAAAGTATGTAAACTTTTTTAACGTACTAACTTTAAGAAATACCTAACTTTACGAGGTATACTTCATGGCTCCACGAGCTATACTCGACAGTGGCGCCAACTAGTGAGCACTGAAACGGTAGCCCTCATTGCACCAAAAAGGTTTCCGCTCAGCTTGATGGCACACAGCCACGCACGAATAGAACCTATTTACAATAGATTACTGCCATGACAAACGGTGGGCTTGCTTGTCAACCAATGGAACCATAAAAAACATTCATCCCAAAATATTGTTAACTTACCAAATAAAAGTGCGTTACCGCATAAGTGTGTGGCAACATCGATTTGGGAACGAATTTGATTATCATTCAGACTAACTAAGGTATCCTTTTAAGACGGTCATACAAAAGCTACGATTTTTTTTCAGACGAATATGACCGCTACCGATGAAGATGAGAACTCTCATTAGTGACGAGAACGACTCCATCTGGTATCGCTGATGTGAACGCACACACATTCACACAACGTAACAAAGTAATAAACTGTGTCTATGGATGTAGATTGTATGGACCAAGTGGTTCCGTAAGCTAGGCAAGGAAGGGAACTTTTTTTAACCTTAACCTTAGCCACAGAAAAAAAACCTAGTCTACATTATATTTTTTATTTAATGTGATATTATTTTCCAATCCTTCCGTCCAAGCGTTTCAGCGTGAAAGTGAACACAACTTTAGCTGGTTGGATCTCTATTATTTTTCTCTAGCGCAGGGTGCTTTAGTAAAAACAAAAAAAATACTATTCACATAAGCCTTACCATAATAGTATTATTTACTTCTCTACTCTCAGCTCCTCGGGTATACAAGGTGTTACAAAAGATCCTAACTCTATTTACAGGGTAATAGCACCCGGGAGATAGGAATCACCACCAAAAATTTTTTTTTTGTTCTATAACGTTCCGTTGATTTTTATTAATAAAATTTTAACGCTGCGGCGGGAGGGAAGTATTTTTTATATATGGTTTTATTGACTTTCATAATGTTTTAACAACTCAGAGCTATGCAAATGCACCAAAACACACAAACAGATATTAAAATGTAAACTAATACCAAAAACAAAAAAGTTAAGAATTTTTTGAGCTTTTAAAATAAAAAATAAAAATAAATAAAAATATTGTGTGTAACACGTTGTAGTGTTACTTAAGACCCAGATATAGGCACGACAAAGTGGCCACTTTTGACGGTACAGGGATTTATTCGTAGGTTCTAGAATCTGGAATCTAAACCTTAGGTCCTAAAAATAGTTAAGCCTCGCGTTGGGAACCTAATGCTTCGTTTTTAGCAAAAAACGCATCCAAAAAGAAGATATGATTTGTTTTCCATTGGCGGCGCTAGTTGTGCCTAGGTATATTCACCTCGTAATATTAGTACTTAAGTACTTAAGTACTTAAGTACGTACTTAAGTACTCTACTCAAGTACTTAAGTACTGTACTTAAGTAGAGTCAGTAAAATTATCGAAATTTCAAAGTTCCGACTTTGATTGGTCGGACTTCCAGTTACAGGGGCTCGTCTGCGTTGCCGCCGGTTGCCAAAGTTTTAAAAGTTGGGAAACTTGCACGTTTAGGAACTTCTAAGAGCGCAGACAAACGAGACGAAAATTTGCGTGCGGAAAGCCGCGCGGCGTACGCGCGGTCGCCGCGCTCTGGTGCTCAGTGATGGCAAGAGTGAACTTTATTTACAAGGTAGCAACGTTCAAATTTCTCCGAATCCTCTAACCGCGTGGTAGCCGCGCAAAACAAATCGTGTCGAAAAAAGGCGCCCGAGTTTCTCACAAAATTAGAAGAAAGAAAAGCTTTTGGAACGCGCTTCAAGCACTTTTAAAAGAACCTTGCTTTGTTTGTATATAGCTGAATACAGTGTTAAAAAACCTTGCATCGTATAAAAATATAATGATAGTAGGTGATATAAATAATGATATCTGTACTGAAAACGCAGACAGTAATGCCCACGAATATCTAGATATTTGTGCACAACATGGCCTTTTGCCTGCCCACACTCTTCCTACGAGATTAAATAAATCCTGTCTTGACCACATTATTCTTAAAACTGATCTTATAGCGGTGACTCTTGTCACAACTTCTACTCTCACGGACCACCAAGCTGTATTGATTTCACTAAACCGAAAAGTTATACGTAATTTCACACAAATAAACCAAACATATATAAATAATGACGGCCTACACCATAACTTGGACGAAATAAATTTCCAACCATTATACAATAGTACTGACCCGAATTCTGCTATTGAATACTTAATTACCTCCATTCAAACAGTACTTAGTAACAACACAACTATATCAAAACTCTCACGTCGAAACAAAGTAATAAAACCATGGATTACTCCCGGGCTTATAAAATGCATGCGTAATAGAGATCGAATGCATAAGAAAGCCAAAAATACCCCTAATGATACAATTCTTCATACATCCTATATCAGATACAGAAATTTCTGTAACAATTTACTAAAAAATGTTAAAAGAGATTATGATAAAACTCAACTAGAAAAAGCAGGTCAAAATAATAATAAAATCTAGAAAGTCATTAAAACTATTTCAAATACAAATAAGTCAAAAAGTGCTGCAAGTGAGTTATTGGATCAAAATAATATAAAACAATCCCTCAACAACGCGAATGAATTTTTTGCAAGTATAGGTAGCATTTTGGCTAGTAAAATACCCAAATGTACCTCTGGTGTCTCATGCAATAGAAGCATTATCAACACCCAAATGGATTCCTTTGCTTTGCTGAACACTGACGAGGAGGAAGTTGAAAACCTGATAATAGGGCTCAAAACCGATTGCGCTATGGGTTGGGATCGTCTTCCAAATAAACTCCTCAAAGATTTCAGAAAAATACTGGTGCCACCTCTGGTGCATATTTTCAACATCTGCCTCTCGGATGGAATTTTCCCAAATTATTTAAAAAAATCGGTAATACATCCTATACACAAAGCTGGCGATAGAGACCGTGTCAATAACTACCGGCCCATCTCAATCTTACCGTCCATTGCAAAAGTTTTAGAAAAAATTATAAACAAAAGACTGATAAATTACCTTGAATCTAATAACCTGCTCTCCAGCTGCCAATTCGGTTTTAGACCAGGCAAGTCAACAGATGATGCAGTACACGAACTAACGGATTTTATAGTCAACAAGCTTGATAAAAACAAGAAAACAATAGGTATTTTCCTGGATCTAGCTAAGGCCTTTGACACGGTCTCTATCCCACTACTATTAACTAAACTAGAAAACCGTGGAATCCGTGGAACACCTCTTAAACTTCTTGAAGACTACCTTTCTGGGCGACAACAATGCGTAAAGATAAATGATGCCACCAGTTCTGACTTACCAGTGCAGTTCGGCGTTCCGCAAGGAAGCATATTAGGTCCTGTATTATTTCTTATATACATAGATGATCTTCTTAGGCTGGATGCTTCAAACGGAAAAATTATATCTTATGCCGATGACACAGCGTTATTATTCTCGGCATCTACGTGGCAAGATGTCTTTGCAATTGAACAAGGGGGTTTTAATTCCGTTTCACAATGGTTACGACAAAACTATTTGACTCTAAACTCTGATAAAACAAAATATATAACCTTTTCTTTAACTAATATTACACAGCCTACTACAGATCTCATCTTGACGTCACATTGTTGCTCAATGCCCGGTCTTGTAAACTGCACATGCCCTTCTTTAACAAGGACCTCCCATATCAAATATCTAGGCATAATTATTGATCAAAATCTCAAGTTTAAACTACATGTCGAAATGGTGACAAATAGGATACGAAAACTTATCTATGTATTCAAACAACTTCGGCATGTGGCTCAACCTATGTTGATAAAACAAGTCTACCTAGCCCTTTGCCAATCTGTGCTCACGTATTGTATATCAGCATGGGGGGGAGCCGCCAAAACATCTCTAAAATCCTTGGAAAGAGCTCAAAGAGCGATCCTAAAGGTGTGTACTTTCCGACCAAGATTATATCCCACCCAGCTACTCTATGAATATTGTGAAGTACTCACCGTGAGGCAACTTTTTATTTTCAGCCTGGTAATGAGACAGCACTCGTTTTTGAAATTTGATCCAAAACTCCTATCTAAACGAAGAAATGATCTAGTGTGCGCTACATCTTTATTCACCTACCTTTCCTCATGGTTTCTTTTGCTACCTTGGTCCTTACTTATATAATAAAATAAATAAAACACACAACATTTATTCACTTACAAGGCACAAATGTAAACTAGTATTATTCAAATGGCTCCAAAAACTCACTTATGATGAAACTGAAGACCTGTTAAAAACCAATAACTATTACCAACTAAACTGAATTTTATTAACGGATTAATTAATCTTAATCAACAAACACTACTAACACACCCTCTCACACTCACACATTCGCAAACACTCACTACACACCCCGCCTATTCTTTGTAGGGCTAGGCGGATACGCGCACGCACACACTCACATACGCTATTCACAGAGAGGACTCAAATTACCCCACACTACACACATTACCTTAAATCTTAATTTTTAATTATCTTTACCTCATTTAACTTTTCAAACCTTTATTCATCCAGCTACTGTTCGCTGGTATGACGCTTCGAAACAAATTGTACTTACCTACAAACGAAAAAATAAAACACGTCTGGTTTATAACACAATTTAAGAAGGAGCCCCAAGTTCTAAGATACAGGCTCTGCCTAGTTTAGAATTTGGGAGTTCAAATAGATATAACATATCCTGTACACTAGACATTTAAGACTGCTCTCATATTTTTTTGTATTTTGGTGTAATTGAAGCAAATAAAGATTTTATTATTATTATTATTTATTATTATTTGTGCAGTTGGATTAAAATATTCATTATCAATTTATCACACATATTCCTAATTTGGTTCGATCGAAACACCGATAATCTAAAACCTACAGTGTTTTTCAGAAAGGTCCTGTGACACCGAAAGGGGTCATTTATCTTACCAATAAAATAATAAAAAAATCTATCGTTCCATACTAATTCGAGGCCTACTGCACCAAATTTATGGAACAGCAGAATTGTTTTGGGATTTCGTACTTCGGAAACACCCTGTATAATAAACCGCGACTCGTGCCGTTCCTATTATCTTCTTCGTTGTACTGCAGTAACCCCCTCCTATCGCCCAAGTTATGTGAGAAGGTAGGTCTGTAAAAATGCAAAAAGAAAAGATTGTGGTTCGCCCCGAACTTTGAACTCGCGACCCCAGTTGCAGATGTGTAACTTTGCTAATGCCATTCACTCAAGCGCGCGCGCGCTTTGCATTTATACTGTACAACCCCATATCTCGTCAACCCCTCCACCGATTTAGCTCATGTTCCAACTTAAAAATTCTTTTAATTTTATTTACCCGATCCGACTAAATTTACTCAAGTTATCGTCGAACGAACATTCATACATCCAAACATACATACATACATTTATACAAACACACATACATACAAACGCCGGATTGTTAAAGTAGACTCTGAGAACTTCGCTCGCTCGTTCAATAAAACAAAGGAAAAAAAATATTGCTATACAAAAAGATATCGCTACAAAGTGGCTACAAAAGATTGAATAATTTTCATTCCGCACGCTCGAGGGCAATAAACAGAAACACAATATTGACAATAACATTGTTGAACTAAGTACACACTGAATACCCACTTACACCACCGACTGAAACATGCTTTAACTTGTGGTTCGCCCCGAACTGTGAACTCGCGACCCCATATAAACTTAACAACCCCATATCTCGGTAACCACTCGACCGATTTGGCTCCTGTTCGAACTTAAAAATTCTTTTAATTTCATTTTCCCGCCTACCTAATTTCATAACGATCCGACTAAATTTACTCAAGTTATTGTCGAGCGAACATTCATACATACATACATACAAACATACATACATACATACAAACATACAAACGCCGGATTGTTCCAATAGACTCGGAAAACTTCGCTCGCTCGTTCAGCAACCTATCGATCAACAACAAAATTAAAAATTTAAAGTATACCCCGACATTTTGGTATGAAATAAGCATATCTTAGAAACGGCTGAACGGATTTTTATAAAACATATCTATGAGAACTTGCAAAAAAACCTGCTTTCAAATAAGAAAAACCGCATCCAAATCGGTTCACCCACAGCCTTCTTTATCTCTCAAGCCGTGCTGTGCAAGTTTACGCAGTGCACTGTCTGTCAGAAGCCATTATGATAGTACAACCAAGTTAAAACTAATCCGAGTCTCACTAACTTCAACTCTGGCTGGATACCATTAATTTTAGTCACATAATAATACCCGGCTAAATAACATGGCAGTTATGCTGTTTGTTTTTATACCATTTTTCTTGTAGTTTTTAGTTAGCTGGATAATACGTCATCTTCATTTGACGTAAGGATTTGTTTTGATTTGTTGTGTGGCTGATATTGTGAGTGAAAATTAAGTAATTTATTAGTTATTCATTGCTTTAAAACAGCCTAACTTGACTTGCCAGCTTAAGGTATGTTTATAGAGTATTTTCATAGTTTTAGTTACGATTTGTAGTTACAATTTGATCCTAGAGAACCAATCGTAACACAACATTAAATCATGAATTTATTTTCAAATGCCTCGCCGGTGTTGTTTGCCCTTCTGTAAGTCGAATTACGACTCAAGTCTAAAGAGAGAAGAAAGACCTTTATCTACGTTTTCTTTCCCACGGGATAACGATTTATTAAGTCGCTGGAAAACTAATTATTAGATAGTCTTACAAGACAGACAACCGGTTCACGCAGTCCTTAAATGCGAGGTTGCCAAACTTAACAGCATGGCTTGAGAGATAAAGAAGGCTGTGGTTCACCCATTTAAGAGCTAGGTACAATGGTAGAGACAGACACATATACAGACAGACACACTCACACACACATAGACACCCTTAAAGATAGACAGACACCCTCACACACATGACTGTCAATCTTATAACACCCCTCTTTTTTGGTAAGGGTATAAAAAAAAAGTGAACGTTACTAAGTAAGTACACACAATGACACGACAGCACGTCGGAGTTTACACTTTTGTTCTAAAGTCGCCCGTAACGTAACTGAGTAGAGTGCTAGGTAGCGTGTAAGTTTCGTTGGTACCTTCACTGAACTAATGAAGATGTTTAAAGAATAGTGAAGCGTCAGAAATAGTGTTGGCAGTCGCGGCAAGTGGAGTGTCCCGATACTTCCGACATTTTGTAGTAATTATTTTATTAACGATTTAATTATTTTCTTTGTTAATTATTTTTATTTTAAAACATGAGTGATTCAAGGATTTTTCTTCGACTTAGCGTGTTAGTGGCTTTGATGGGTAAGATAAAGTTCTTTTTTTATATAACAAATTAATTAAAAACAATTTAAAATACCCCCGACATTTTAGCTTCAAATACGCATATCTCATAAATGGCTGAACCGATTTTGATACAACATAATAATAAGAACACTCGCGAGAAAACATGATTTCAAATTTAAAAACAGACACACACCCTCACACACAGACATACAAACCTTGACAGACAGACAGACATACAGACAAGCACACATAGCAGTCGAACTTATAACACCACTCTTTATTGGTCGGGGGTTAAAAATGTGAAGTGACTTCTGAGAGAAGGCATGTACCTTATGGGCTACACCTATGCGTCATTATTTTAGTAAATTTTTTATTGGATTAAAAAAAATAGATACGGTGTTATACAACGTGTTACAAAACATCCTAACTCTTTTTACAGGGTGTAACCTACTGGTCAACAGGAGGTCAATTCTGTAAAAAAAAGTTGAAAAAATCAATTTGTATTGAATAACCTCAAAATTGAAAAAAAAAGCTCAAATTTAAAAATATGTGCGTGGGTTTAGGGGCATTTGCATAGCTTTGAGTTGTTAAAACATTGTGAAAGTCAATGAAAACAATATTAAAAAAATACTTTTCTCCCGCCACAGCGTTTACATTTTATTAATTTAAAAATCAAAGGAACGTCATAGAGCAAAAAAAATATTTTGGATGTGATCCCTATCACCGGGTGCTATTACCCTGTAAAAAGAGTTAGCATCTTTTGTAACACCTTGTATTTAAAAAAAAATACCGACCAAGTGCGAGTGGGACTCGCGCACCCAGGGTTCCGTACCACCAATCTATGCATTTATTTGGAATCAAAATAAAAACGAGATGGGCTGCATCCAAGAGTTGAAGTTTGGAACTAATTTAGAGGGCGCTAATAAATGCTTGCAAGTCTTGCAACAGTAGAATATGTTGAATATACCTCTGCGCCGTAGTAAAATTTTTAAGTAGGTACCTACCTACTTCAGTTATTTCCAAGGACTACCTCATTCTCACTACTTACTTATTGAACGACGAGGGGCGTACATACTCAAGAACGGCTGGACAGATTTTTATGATTATTTGGTTTTTGGGCAACCAAGAGTGGGTTTGTCTCCGCTCCGAATAGCAGGATAAGACGAAACGATAACGATACGTCGCAAACGAAACTTAAGGCTGGAAGATAGTAGTGTGGCGGGAAATTCAAAATTTTCACAGTTTTTTACATTTTGTAGCTAAACAGAGCTAAATTTTTTCAGCGATTTATCGTTCGCGAGAATAAAACCGTATTCTTTTCATTATTGTAAACAACAGAACAACAATAATTCAGCCAATTATGTGTTCTGGTCTACGACAAGTTTTTTGGGCAGTACCACTGCTTCGTAGACCAGAACACATAATTGGCTGAATTATTGTTGTTCTGTTGTTTACAATAATGAAAAGAATACGGTTTTATTCTCGCGAACGAAAAATCGCTGAACAAAAATAGTTCAGTTTAGCTACAAAATGTAAAAGTCTGTGAAAATTTTGAATTTCCCGCCACCTTGCTATCGTCTACCCTTAAATCTAGTTGTGTATGAATAACTCGCACCAATGAATAATAATAATTAATTCTTAATTAATTTTTAATTGAGGCTGCCATTTGATTGGACCATTCCATTTTGCCCCACCAGAGATGCCCCACTGGTGGGGCAAAATGGAATCGCACAAAAAATAATTCCATTTTGCCCCACTGGCCACCCCACTAAGTGGCTGGTGGGGCAAAATGGAATTTAAATTCCATTTTGCCCCACCAGCTTTTTATAGACAAGATTATTATTAGTGAGGCTGACTCATTACAATGATGCAGTCACTGTAGCCTAGCCTAATTTTATAATAAATCGGCATAAATAAAACTAATTTGTTAACTTTACTAATTCGTTTATTACTTTTAAAAAAAAAACTTTGGTATATTATTGTGGCATCTAACATTACAACATTGTTAAAATAGTACAACATAACACAAAGACCGCTTATAATTTTGAATAATCATTTCTATAAAATATGTGTCATTTATGAATAAATATACATAGATTGGTCATTTTAAAATCTTTACAAAACATTAAAATTAAACAATTAATTCAAGTTATTGCTTTCTTGATTTAAATTAAATACCATAAAAAATACCTAAATAAACGTTTGCTTGTTTCCATTGTTGTCCATAGCTTAATCAGTCTTTTATAATACTAAAATATACAGATATGCAAATAGTACAGTCACCCGTAAGGTCTTAAAAGATACAATAAAAGTATTCAAATTGAGGTTTAAATGTTAAAAACTATACTAATTGTACAGGGTGTTTCAGAATGGTCTTGCGACTGAAAAGAAGTTTGTAATGGAGATAATTATGACAATTAATGGAGATATTAACCTGAGTGAAATCTCTATAATTTCGTCTGCAAAGATGAACGCATTGGGTGGTGTAGATTAGTGCAAACTCATCACACCAGATGGCGCCCCCCGTCCAGTAGACGGAGACTAGTTGAAGAAATTCGCATCGAAAGTTACTTGACTCGGTAGCTCAATTGGTAGAGCGCCTGCACGGTATGCGAGAGGTTGCGGGTTCAAGTCCTGTCCCGAGTGATTTTTTTCAACTTATTATAAATGTTTAAATTATTCCCTAGCACGGGTTAGTGCTTTAGAAAAAACAAAAAAGTGAGTGAAATCTCGTCAGTAATACACGCTAGCACTCTACTCGGTTACAATACGGGCGACTTTACAACCAAATTGTACTCTGACTTGAAGTCGTGGTACCAAGGTAACTCATTTATTTTTAAAACATTTTGTTTGGTCCTTGGTTGATAATGATAAAAGAAACTCGTTACAGCTTGTGTCTGGCGGTTTTATTTTGTAGGTATTTTCAAACATGACTATAAAATAAAATTAAATGAGATTTTTAAATGGAAAGTGGTTTCTTTGGCGCGATCTCATATAAATTAAATAAGATTTTTATTTTATAGTCATGTTTGAAAATACCTACAAAATAAAACCGCCAGACACAAGACAGACCAATCAGAATCTTGAGCTGACTCTGACGCGGACTTTGCCAAGTACTTACAAGTAAAAAATATATAAATACAACAAATAAAAGCTAGAAATTGTTTGTAAAAACATAGGCACACTTCTCCTATGTATGCACTCCCAAATTGACAAATCATTTTTGTAATTTTTTTTTTGATAATTATGGTGCCCAGCATGAAGAAGTTTTTCTTTAGCTTTAGAATTTTTCAAAAAAACTAATGCACTGCCTGTACCACTTGAACACGAAGCCATTATTTTCACTCAAACAAACCTAGTCAACGGTTGAAAGCAAACTGATAAGAATCCAGGTAGAAAACTACAACGTGCACCGGGTCCTTTGAATTACTAGAACAATAGACGGCGCGGCACCAAATAACCAATCAAAAAGTAGCATACCCAAAATGGCATCATGGGCCTCGACCTTGGACGGGTAAAAGGCTCTTTTTCAAAATTTTTGTATTTTATGCGGTAAATTTTACACAAGCAAAGGAGCATCAAAGTAGGCACTCTGTCGAAATGTACTCTGACTTTGAAGACGCGGCTATAATAGATACCAATTGGAGGCTATTAGTTCTTAACCACAGTTTTGTTTTACCACAATTTTTGTGTTCATACAAATTTGTGATTAAGAATGGAAACAAGCAAACGTTTATTTAGGTATTTTTTGTGGTATTTAATTTAAATCAAGAAAGCAATAACTTGAAATAATTGTTTAATTTTAATGTTTTGTAAAGATTTTAAAATTACAAATCTAAGCGGTCTTTGTGTTATGTTGTACTATTTTAACAATGTTGTAATGTTAGATGCCATAATTATATACCAAAGTTATTTTTTTTAAAAGTAATAAACGAATTAGTAAAGTTAACAAATTAGTTTTATTTATGCCGATTTATTATAAAATTAGGCTAGGCTACAGTGACTGCATCATTGTAATGAGTCAGCCTCGCCAATAATAATCTTGTCTATAAAAAGCTGGTGGGGCAAAATGGAATTTAAATTCCATTTTGCCCCACCAGCCACTCAGTGGGGTGGCCAGTGGGGCAAAATGGAATTATTTTTTGTGCGATTCCATTTTGCCCCACCAGTGGGGCATCTCTGGTGGGGCAAAATGGAATGGTCCAAGCTAACTAAGAGGTTGGCCCAGGGCCTGCTTAACCCATCTGGTGCCATATTGATCAAATTTTGGTTAGGTCAGATTACGGTGTAACCTAAACTAACCTTTTTGGAGCCTGATACTCTAATCACTTGATAATCACTGATAATCTAATCACTTTCTCTGACTATAGTCACAGTTTTATTTAAAGTAATAAATTACACCCACCTAGGATCATATGAGGCACACTTGCCTCGAAGCGGAAAGAGTATCGAAGAGCAAACTCTCTTCATATCTCCGGCTTTGATTTTCTTCCTGTCGTGTCAAACTATCCTTTTTGATTAGTGTTCAAGTATCAACTCTAGGTACGTAGGTACTTGAATTTCTTCATCTTGTCAAAATATATTATGCTGAAAAATAAAAGTTCCATGAATAAATAAGTAGGTATGTATGTGTCTAGGTAATGAGAGACTGAAATTAAGTAAATGAAGAGAGAAAAACAGCTTTCAGAGTTCATGAAACTAGATTAACTACAAGATCAAAATGCGTGACGCAACAGGCAGAAAGTTGCAATTCGTATACTGAAATACCTCTAGAAATGTGCCTAGAGGTATACAAAATACGATTTCATGCTTGAATGTGGCCACGAGGACTGCTTTTGGATAAAAAAAGTGCCTTGAAGATGTTAGTTGATCTGTTTTTTGACTTGCAGTATTTTCCACATTTTCTAACGAATTCTGATGAAATAAAGATGTGGGGTACTTACTTTGATGGTATGAAAGCCTTCTGTGGCTCAATCCAATTCTCTAATCACGTTTTCTAGTCGATAGAAGACTTAGCGAAAGTTAGCTGTACCTACGAAGACGGCCGCCAAAACATGCTCTAAGTTAGACGAAAGAAACGTCAAAACGGCGATTAGTGATGTGAATTGAATGAGCGAAATCGCATTTTTGGCGTATTCGTTCATTCAATAGCTGGCGGAGAAATTAAAAAAAAAAACCCGCCAAACTGACAAGCAAACCCGCTAAGTTAGACGAACTTATCGCGTGTGCACATTACAGAATAACACTCAT